>QNUK01001609.1:22500-39367 GCA_013621035.1 Clarias magur | reverse complement strand
TTTTTTTTTTTTTTTTTTTGGTTTGGTGCAGTTTTCACAAGCAATTGGTACATTTTCAAAACTCTTAGTACTTATAGCACAACAGATCATCAAAAGTGCACTTTTTTCAAACATTTCAGCCTATTTTCAATTGTGTTTCAATTGTACAATACACATAATCACAAAATATCCTTTTCACTACACAAAATAAGTGTTTCATCTAAATAAATGTTTCGTTCACAGTAACTGCCTTTCATAATGTTATCACTATCAAATTTTTGATTTGCATCTTTTATTATTCAGTGTAATACATTTGTCTGTCACGTAATTCAACTGATCTTAATGTTTAATCAATCAATCATTCATTATGCCCATGGATTTTCAACTTGACTGATTGTTGTCTGGTCATTTGCAAGGTACAAATTGCTGCAATTATTAATTGTTTCCCCTGATGATCACAATTAGTGACCATATAAGTAGAACTGTGTTTGAGACTTGGTACTGTTCAAATATGGAGCAGGATAGACTCGTAGGGAGAGGAAACCATCATCGAAGAGGTGGTGGTGCTACTCAACAGAGAGGTGGGCACAGACAAAGTGAAAGAGGCGGTGATGCTCCTCGACAGAGAGGTGGTCTTCAGAGAAATGTAGGCAGAAGGCAACGCACCATCATCTCTAAAGAAAGTCCGGGCCATCGTTGTTGACCATGTGGTTAGCAGAGGCTTTACCATGACTGAGGCTGCCAGGTTGGTACAGCCTAATTTACAAAAGTCAACTGTCAGAACTTTTTGCCAAGAAAACTGGTAAGTCTGCTATAGCAACTTTATTGTAAAGGTGAACAACATGTAATTGTCAGTTTACAGTAATGTAATTTGTAATACTACAATATTGACAGTTTATGGTTGTCCTCAGATTTAAAAGGAGACAACCTGGTGATGGTCGCCCACGTGTTTTGACCGAGCAGCAGGAGTTGGCTGTGGTGGAAATGGTCAAGGCAAGGAATGACATACGACTGTCTGAAATCAAACAGGCTATTGAGAAAAGCAATGACACCTTTGCCAAAGTGTCATGAATTAGCCTTCCAATGATTGCCCGGCTTTTGAAGAAGCACCAGGTTTCCATGAAACAAATTTACTTGGTTCCTTTTGAGAGAAACAATGTCCTGGTGAAACAACTGTGTTCAGAATATATTCAGGTACAACACTAAACTGGCATGCAATTACTGTAACAGTACTGACAACTATTATTTGCAAAAAAAAAAAAAAAAAAAAAAAAAACTAACCAAATTATCATTTTAGAGCGTGTTGGAGCTGGACGCTGCTGTGAATCATCTCAAGCTAATATTATGGTTTAGTATATTATATATAAATGTATATATATATTTAAATCCTTTTTCATGTGTGTGTATACTGTATGTATATATTTTTTTCTGAACATAAGTGTAATATCTGCTGTGTAAATTTTTACAGTTCAGTTACACTCATTCAGCAGCAAGGACAATTTGAAACGCTTACCTTGTATTATTTGCTCCTGAATGAAATGATTGGTAAAAGTACTAAGTTGAAAAAAGATCTTACTGTATTGTTTGGGTAAAAATGTTTTTGTTAGGAACCTCCACTAGAGGTCACTGTTCATGTCTGTCTGTCTGTGTAGATCTTGTTGGTTGACTCAGTTTCCCAGAAGGCACCTCAATCAGGTGATGAGTGCTCACCTGAACTGAGGTGGCTCATTAAAACCTCTATAAATAGCAGTTTGTTCTGGGAAACTGGGTCAAGCTTTGTTTGGTCTGTTTGTCAGTACTAACCCCATTAGCCACTAACCCGGTTAGGTCAGCATCCAGTGTCCCCAGTATTCCATGTAGCTACTAACCTCACTAACCCAGCCAGTCTAGTCCCTGAGACCCTGTCTCCTGTCTAGCCCTGTCTCCTGTCCTGTCTCTCTAGTTCCAGCCACGTCCTGTCCAGTCTTGTCTCTAGTTCCCCTATGTGTCTTTAGTTAGCTCCGGCTCCATGTTTCCTCATCCCTAGTTCTGTCGGTCCCCTGTGTCAGCTCCTGGTCCCCTGTGTCAGCTCCTGGTTCCCTGTGTTCAGTTCCTGTGTTTTTCCTGAGCCCTAGTTTTAGTTTGAGTTTGTTGTGTTGGTTCTTTTGTTCGTTTGTCTGTTTTTGAGTTGTTTAAAATAAAGACTCTCTGTTTACAACCCCTCTGCGTGCATGCCTGCCATGTATGCCCACGGCAACATCAGCCGGTCTAGCAACTAGCACCAGCTAGACCCATGACAGTTTTCAATATATATCACAACATATATTATTATTTCATGATCACAATGATCATGTGTTCTGAAACGATGATTAAGTGGAATGAAAATATGTGCAAATACAATGAAATCATGACATCAGATTTGAAAGAATGCCTAGTGGTGTTACAAATGTGATCAGTTAAAGTTTTTGTACTAAGAGATTTGAAAATGCGCACTTTGCTTATGAAAATAGTACCAAAGCAATTGAGAAACTGTAATTGACTTGTACATTCAGCTGCTTTCTATATTATCTGATTTACATTAATTTTCTCACACTCCAGAATAGTTAACTCAATATACTGTAATCCCAGTTAGACTTAATGACGTTTCTCATTGTGTATTTTTTTAATTGGGTCCACACATAAAATGAAGTTATAACACATTTGGGACTAAAAGACCCTTGGTCTTTTAATTTATTTACTATTTTCTTTTCCTTGGGCGTTAATAGTTCAGTCCTGAATTCTCTACTTAGTACTGTACTATTAGTATCCTAGTTAGTATTAGTTTCTTTTTAAGTTGTTAGGCTGTGTAATTGTTGTTGTAAACCTCTGGAATGAAGCACTACAGTATGAACACATTTTTCACAGGCCCAAACTTTTACTTACTGTAGTTTGACTAATAACAGCATGAACATGCTTAAGGCATCATGAGCAGCGTCATTTTTACCACAACTCAAATGATCTCTTATTAATAATAACCTTTTATTAAAACAGGCCACTTTAATTGACATGACTGTTGAACACTTGTTTACACTAGGTCAGACAAACTGCCAAAACTGCCGAAAATTTTATGCAATATATTTAAATGCAACTTATCAGTCAAATTATTTGGATCGTTCTCACCTTGTTCATATGCTACTTAACTTCTATAGCGCACATGCATTTAATATTAATTTCTATTTTCAGACTTTATATGAATTCAGTATTTCTTTTGTGCAGCGGTTTGGATGTTCATAAGTGTGACCTTTTACACATACTTGGTTCTTTCAGTTCTGACTTTCTGTCAGCTTGTGGTTAACGTTGTGTAATTGTTTCTGCTTTGTGTCTTACTATAATATATGTACTCTTTTCAACCTTACATTAGTACGTTTAAAATCTGTTTCTAACATTACTACTTGAAAAATACATACATAAATTAAAAATAAATAAATAACTTCCCAAGATGAAACAAAACAAAATCAATAAATGGAATATGATGTTGTTAAAGATTGTTACAAGATTGCACAATCTTGCACAAGATTGTTAAAGTTGAAATTCTTCAACTTTAACAATCTTGTGCTTTAATGCCTTGCGCCTTACGCCGTGAAAACTACAAAATAAATATACATACAAAGACACATTGACAAATATTCAACATAACGGACAAAAGGTAACAAAGAAATATTCAACACATTTTCAAAGTATTTACAAACAAAGAAAAAATACCTCGTTGGCCGCCAGTCATGAAAAGAGATTCTTTGGTAAGTTCTTCAGCTTTCTCTTAACTACTTGCTGCTCTTCCAACTTTCAAAACTTCTGGAACTTTCTGAAACGTATCTTTCGGGAAAACAAACAAAAAAAAAAGAAAGAAAGGTGCTCTTTGTTTTTGAGTCTATATAAAAATAAATTAATTACAATTAAATATAATATAAACTAAATACAAATGAACACAAAATATACACAGCATTTACAGGCTGTAACACAAATATGAGCAGCAATGTTCACTTTTATATGTGTGTGCTACTGTAAATTGGACCTATTTTTACAGTAACCAAAGCTTGAGACAAAACCTCATCACATACTCCTCTGGTTTTTAAATAGGATCATTTACACATAGCAAAATAAAAGGAGAAAACGAAAGCAAAAGACAACTCGGCTTATTTAGTTTCGTACCGCCCCTAAAGACAGTTAATCATAAACTTATGTAATTCTCATAAAGAGCACTGCTAACCTCTCTACATTTCCTTCAGCGTAAGCTCCCGACAGCAGAAAGGTAGGGTTGACCTGAATGCTGTATGTATTAGTATTATATGTACTTTTACTGTATGTAGTTTACAATAAAACGAGAAAAAGTATCTGTACCTTTGTAAGGAATAGAAGTCTTTTTATCATTTGTAAACAGCCACATTACACATTGGAGTTGTAAAGGTTAAAATAGAAGTTTATTCAATCCGTGTGAACATCTACAATATGTGTATGTAAGTTAAACGTAAAAATGTGTATAAATGTAATTGCTTTTGTCTCTGTGGTTCCAGCATGGCTAGTGTAGGAGAAGATACAATAGAAACGGCTGCTCTGGGGAGGCCCTTCCAGCTGGGAATGCTGTATGACTGCAGAAAGGACACGTTAATTCCAGGTATTACACATTCTTACATATTATTTCTGATACGTGGCGCGGTACTGAGAGCCACACCACGAGATGTTTTTTTTTTTTTTTAAGATAAGAGCCATGACTCAGGGATTTAGAGGGGGTCAGACTGTGAGAGTGCTTAGGACCGGCACAGGATGACCTTTCCCGTTTGGAGATGCCGTGGGATTATTAATTAAGGAACTTACAAGGATACAAACGAAACTGAAAACAGAAAATGAACAGAGCCGACACGAGAACGGACGGGACTCTGGAAACTAAAACTAAAACGTGTATCCTCGCGGGGCGTATGCCCTTACCGAGCGGGAGAGTTTGTGCTTTGGGCACTTTAACCTGAGATCGCACGCTAAACTGCTGCATGCCGCTCTCTCTTTCACTCTCTCTCTCTTTCACTCTCTCTCTCTTTCACTCTCTCTCTCTTTCACGCTCTCTCTCTCTCTCTCTCTCTTTCACGCTCTCTCTCTTTCACGCTCCCTCTCTCACTCTTTCACGCTCTCTCTCTTTCACGCTCTCTCTCTCTCTCTCTTTCACGCTCTCTCTCTTTCACTCTCTCTCTCTTTCACGCTCTCTCTCTCTCTCTCTTTCACGCTCTCTCTCTTTCACTCTCTCTCTCTTTCACGCTCTCTCTCTCTCTCTCTTTCACGCTCTCTCTCTTTCACGCTCTCTCTCTCACTCTTTCACGCTCTCACTCTTTCACGCTCTCTCTCTTTCACGCTCTCTCTCTCTCTCTCTTTCACGCTCTCTCTCTTTCACTCTCTCTCTCTTTCACGCTCTCTCTCTTTCACGCTCTCTCTCTCTCTCTCTTTCACTCTCTCTCTCTTTCACTCTCTCTCTCTTTCACTCTCTCTCTCTCTCACTCTCTCTCTCTCTCTCTGCGCATGCGCTGGGTGTGAGGGAGCGCGTGAAAGACTGTTTGGCGTCCTGCCAAGTTTTTCCGAAAAAACTTCCCGTTTTTTCCCCCCCCCACTTCTTTATCCATTTATTTATTTTTTTTTATTTATTCCCCTTTTTCATTTCCATTAATTACGTTAGTTAAAATACATATGATTTGAAACTTTTTCGTGAGAGAGAGCGAGCGGGGCACCATGGCCTCCGAGGCCGGTGTGGAGAGTTTGTCTCTCCGGAATGGCGTGAGGTGTGTCGTGGACACTGGGGTCTTCGTTGAAGAAGTGCTGCTAGCGGTGGGAGAGGAGGTCGGGTGCGGGAACATCTACTCAGCCTCCCGGATGAACAAAGCGGTGGTGGTGTTTCTAAAACAGACCGACCTCGTGAGCGCGCTCGTGAAGAGCGGAATAACCGTGAGAGGATCAGCGGTGCCGGTCTCCCCTCTGTCTGCCCCCGCCACGAGAGTCATGATCTCCAACGTGCCTCCGTTTGTACAGGACGAGGCGATCATGAGGGAGCTGGCCCGATTCGGGAGGTTCGTCAGCCCCATGAGGGCCATCCCGCTCGGGTGTAAGAGCTCCAGCGTGAAGCACGTCCTGTCCTTCCGGAGGCAGATACTAATGGTGCTAAATAACCAAGAAGGGACACTGAACGTGAACTTTAAGTGTAAAGTGGGGGACGGCAGCTACACCGTGTTCGCCACCACGGAGCCGCTGAGGTGTTTCGAGTGCGGGGACGTCGGACACAAAAGGCTGAGCTGTCCACACGGAGCCGCGCAGCCGGGGAAACAGCAGCAGCGGCAAAGCGGGGACAGTCAGCCTGAGAACACCGAGGAGTCCGAGTCCGCCGCGGGCCTCAGCGACACGCCCGAGTCAGCACTCACGAAGGTCAGTCTCACACACACCGCCACCGCAGAGACACACACCGCCACCGCAGAGACACACACCGCACCCGGCGCTGACTCCAGCACCGCCACTACTGTACACAGTGTGAGGAAACATCCCGGCGCGTGTACAGTAGTCAGCGCTGACCCCGCCCACAACGCTGACCACGCCCCCAGCACCAGTACCGGAGAGGCACAGGAACCTCAGACCTGCACACCAGCACCGACACCCAAAGAGAAAACCACAGTAAAACCCAGGAGGAAAAGAGAAGAGACGCACATTACAGAACAAATCAACAAACGGAAACCCCGCAGCCAAACACTGAACACAACAACACTGGACACAGAAGAAGCCGGATGCAGCACCGCACACACACAGGGGGAACCACAAAAAGTCATAGAGGACATCCAGGAACAAGCAAACCAATACCTACAAGAACTAGACCAATTCCAGATATCGGACATAAAAAAGAAACACTTAGTAAAAACGCTACTAAAAAAGGCAAAATTAACAGAAAAAAAAGCTCAAAAACCCACAGACACTCAAGAAGAAGAGAAAATGGACAGAAGCTGAACAAACCAAAAACTATAAAGAAGAATGAATGACTGCAAAAAAAAAATATATATATATATATGAATCTATATATTGTGTATGAGTGTGTCTGTGTGTATATGTATGTGTGTATGAGTGTCTGTGTGTGTATATGTATGTATGTGCTAGTGTGTATATGTAGTGTGTGTGTGCGTTTCGTTTGTGTGACAAGATGTGCTATATGTTACGTGAGTTTTAAAAAAAAAAAAAAAAAAAAAAAACCTCTTTCTTTCTCTCCCCCACACTTCACTCTCTCTTCTCCTCGGTACCTCTCCTCTCTTTTCTCTGGTCTCCCCCCCTCTTGTGTATATGCTTATACAACGTAACATAAAATTGTAAAATTAGTCCTTATTTCAATTATAGTTATAAATAAAGTGAGGTTTAAAAACCTCTTTCACGCTCTCTCTCTTTCACTCTCTCTCTCTTTCACGCTCTCTCTCTCTCTCTCTTTCACGCTCTCTCTCTTTCACTCTCTCTCTCTTTCACGCTCTCTCTCTCTCTCTCTTTCACGCTCTCTCTCTTTCACGCTCTCTCTCTCACTCTTTCACACTCTCACTCTTTCACGCTCTCTCTCTTTCACGCTCTCTCTCTCTCTCTCTTTCACGCTCTCTCTCTTTCACGCTCTCTCTCTCTCTCTCTTTCACGCTCTCTCTCTTTCACGCTCTCTCTCTCTCTCTCTTTCACGCTCTCTCTCTCACTCTTTCACGCTCTCACTCTTTCACGCTCTCTCTCTTTCACGCTCCCTCTCTCACTCTTTCACGCTCTCTCTCTTTCACGCTCCCTCTCTCACTCTTTCACGCTCTCACTCTTTCACGCTCCCTCTCTCACTCTTTCACGCTCTTTCTCTTTCACGCTCTCTCTCACTCTTTCACGCTCTCTCTCACTCTTTCACGCTCTCTCTCACTCTTTCACGCTCCCTCTCTCACTCTTTCACGCTCTCTCTCTCTCTCTCTTTCACGCTCTCTCTCTCTCTCTTTCACGCTCTCTCTCACTCTTTCACGCTCTCTCTCTCTCTTTCACGCTCTCTCTCTTTCACGCTCTCTCTCTCTCTCTCTCTCTCTCTCTCTGCGCATGCGCTGGGTGTGAGGGAGCGCGTGAAAGACTGTTTGGCGTCCTGCCAAGTTTTTTCCGGAAAAACTTCCCGTTTTTTCCCCCCCACTTCTCTATTCATTTATTTATTTTTGCTTTATTTATTCCCCTTTTTCATTTCCATTAATTACTTTAGTGAATGCTATGTAAAATACATATGATTTGAAACTTTTTCGTGAGAGAGAGCGAGCGGGGCACCATGGCCTCCGAGGCCGGTGTGGAGAGTTTGTCTCTCCGGAATGGCGTGAGGTGTGTCGTGGACACTGGGGTCTTCGTTGAAGAAGTGCTGCTAGCGGTGGGAGAGGAGGTCGGGTGCGGGAACATCTACTCAGCCTCCCGGATGAACAAAGCGGTGGTGGTGTTTCTAAAACAGACCGACCTCGTGAGCGCGCTCGTAAAGAGCGGAATAACCGTGAGAGGATCAGCGGTGCCGGTCTCCCCTCTGTCTGCCCCCGCCACGAGAGTCATGATCTCCAACGTGCCTCCGTTTGTACAGGACGAGGCGATCATGAGGGAGCTGGCCCGATTCGGGAGGTTCGTCAGCCCCATGAGGGCCATCCCGCTCGGGTGCAAGAGCTCCAGCGTGAAGCACGTCCTGTCCTTCCGGAGGCAGATACTAATGGTGCTAAATAACCAGGAAGGGACACTGAATGTGAACTTTAAGTGCAAAGTGGGGGACGGCAGCTACACCGTGTTCGCCACCACGGAGCCGCTGAGGTGTTTCGAGTGCGGGGACGTCGGACACAAAAGGCTGAGCTGTCCACATGGAGCCGCGCAGCCGGGGAGCTCGAGGAGCGACGCGGCCGGGAAACAGCAGCAGCGGCAAAGCGGGGACAGTCAGCCTGAGAACACCGAGGAGTCCGATTCCGCCGCGGGCCTCAGCGACACGCCCGAGTCAGCGCTCACGAAGGTCAGTCTCACACACACCGCCACCGCAGAGACACACACCGCACCCGGCGCTGACTCCAGCACCGCCACTACTGTACACAGCGCGAGTAAACATCCCGGCGCGTGTACAGTAGTCAGCACTGACCACGCCCACAACGCTGACCACGCCCCCAGCACCAGTACCGGAGAGGCACAGGAACCTCAGACCTGCACACCAGCACCGACACCCAAAGAGAAAACCACAGTAAACCCCAGGAGGAAAAGAGAAGAGACGCACATTACAGAACAAATCAACAAACGGAAAACCCGCAGCCAAACACTGAACACAACAACACTGGACACAGAAGAAGCCGGATGCAGCACCGCACACACACAGGGAGAACCACAAAAAGACATAGAGGACATCCAGGAAAAAGCAAACAAATACCTACAAGAACTAGACCAATTACAGATATCGGACATAAAAAAGAAACACTTAGTAAAAACGCTACTAAAAAAGGCAAAATTAACAGAAAAAAAAGCTCAAAAACCCACAGACACTCAAGAAGAAGAGAAAATGGACAGAAGCTGAACAAACCAAAAACTATAAAGAAGAATGAATGACTGGAAAAAAATATATATATATGAATCTATATATTGTGTATGAGTGTGTGTGTGTATATGTATGTATGTGCTAGTGTGTATATGTAGAGTGTGTGTGTGTGTGTGTGTGTGTGTGTGTGCATGTGTATATGTAGTGAGTTAAAAAAAAAACTCTTTCCTCTCTCTCTCTCTCTCTCTCTCCTCCTCTCTTTCTCTGTCTCCCCCCCTCTCTGTGTATATGCTTATAACTGTACATGAATTGTAAAATAGTGCCTTATTTAATTTTGTTATAATAAAGTGAGTTTTAAAACCTCAAAAACCTCTCTCTCTCTCTCTCTCTCTCTCACACACACACACACACACACACACACACACACACACACACACACACACACACACACACACACACACACACCTGTTCCTCTCTGCTGTTTATGATCACCAGGTCTGCTCTTCTCTCTCTGCAGTCGTCTCTGCTCTCAGTCCAGTTCTTCTTCTCATTAGACATGAAATAAAGACTGGAGCTGAAGATGAAACACTTCTCTTTGTCTGTAAGGATAAATGAGAGAATTTACAGAGATCAAAACATACAGATTCTGACCTATTAATTCTTTAAATCCAGGATTTATTTTTGTACGACATAGGGTATATAATATCAGTAATATATGCATGGATTGATCTTTCAATTTGGTTCAGCATTATAATTTTTATTATCTATAATATATTGGATTTTGACTATGCACACTGTATGTTTTTACACACACACACTCTAAAGAGAACTCTATGTGTGGACAATAAGCACTTCTATAGACATTTACATTTTAGACACTGGGTGTGGAAACAGCCGCGGTACCTATATTATATATACCTATATATTAATGTTGAGCTGATCAGTAATTAATCAGCTGTTATTACAATACAGACAAAGTTCGATATTAGTTCTCCAGGAGAAATGTAAGACTGATTAATACTCAGTAATTACTGCACTGTTAATAGTGAACTGATACAAGCCTGATTACTAATTACATTTTCTTTTTCTTTTTTTTTTCATTTTGTTCAGCTGCTTTGAGACAATGACCCTTGTGAAAAAAGCTATAAAAATAAAACTGAATTTAATTGAATTGAATTATAGTTGGTACGTGAGTAATTATCTGGTTGTTAATGAAGATCTATTAATTTATTCATTCTTACTTCTTATAAGTTACCTCCGAGTTATGGATCAGCATTGCACAAAAGTGTCACAAATATTAATGAGATGTTTTCATTCAAAGAGTTTGGTGAAATTATATGAAGGAACATGTGAGAGGATGTGAGTTAAATCTTGATACCATGGTTTTAGGAGGGCTCATGGATTTCAACTGAAGACATTTAACAGTTAACAGAAAATGTAAAGCTAAATCTGTCTACTTACCAAATTCACAAAATTTCCTCAGGCATCCATCTCTCTCCCTCTGTAACTGGTCTCTTGCTATAGTCAGATTCTTGTAACTGGTTTGTAACTGGTCTCTTTCTATACTCAGGTTCTTGTAACTGGTCTGTAACTGGTTATTTTCAATAATTAAGTTGTTGAATTTGATCCACAGCACTGTAATGGAAGCCAGCAGGAGAACACAGAGCAACAGCTCACACACTGCAGTCAATGTACAACACATGCTGCATCAAGTGTGTGGCTCCTCCTTGAGGTGAAAAAATAATAATAATAAAAAAAAAAACAGTTTAGTCTTGACATCAATAATGTCAAAGCCCTTCAGCCCTTCTAATAACTTTTCAGGTGTTTTATTTATTTATTTATTTATTTAAAAATAAATCTTATTATTGCATTGCATCAGGCAAAGAACCCAACTAAGGAGATTGCTGAATCTACAAACTATTATTAATTGTATTAAGAACTGTAAAACCTGGAAGGATAGTGGTTGTCAGGGATAACCCCTAGAGGGCGCCTAAGCGCCCAGAGACTTGTTTTGTAGTTTTGTTTGGTTTCACTTCAGTTCCCTGGTTGCAACTCGGTTAGGTGACGTGGGCGCTCACCTGAACCGAGTTAATCATTAGTTTCATTATAAATAGAGTGTTTTCAGTTTAGTTAGTTGTTTAGCATTTGTTATGTTTAAACTAAAGGATGTGTGTTATTCGTGTTTTTGGTTTATTTTAACAGGAAGTATTCGGTTTGTTTGAGTTCCCTGGTTTTTGTTGTTCTTTAAATAATAAGTAACACTTTGCTGAACATCCACCTCTGCAATTATGCCTCACCTCCGTTCATCCTCACATGCAGTTTGTGACAGAATGCTAGACCCTCATAGAGGCATAGCAGAGGAGCCACCCCGGGAGATTCTTTTGGGGGGGGCACTGATGTATGCGCGTTGGGAAGACGACGCGGAGGGCGAGCGGATTCCCAAGCGGCGTGGAGGAAAGAAGCAGAGAAGGAAATCTGGCAGGAAAGAGCAGGAAGAGCTGAGACGGCAGTGTGACTGGGATGGCTGCCGGCTGGTGATACGGCGCACGTCGTTCAGAGGTGGCGCAGCTCGGGGTGACATGAGTCCCCACACCGACCAGAGGGCAGAGACCAGGAGGTCCGAATTCCGTGGTGACCAGGGTGGAGGGACACCCCACAGCGTGCGGCTACAAGGAACAGCGTGTAGACAGTATGCACAACCGGGAGCAGCCTCCCACTTAGCAGGGAGCAGCGTATGGCAGCGCTCGGAGCAAAATGGCGAGCGCATGCGTATCCTGCAGGATCAGGTAGGAATGCTCCAGAAACTGCTGTTGCAGATACATCTCGAGGAAGACCCAGACCTGCCAGCTTCTCCGCCCGAGCTCAGGAGCGAAGAAGAGCTCCTTTCTCCGCCGAGCTGGAACGACGACGACGGCGAGCTGGAATACATCCGGTTCAGCGAAGATGACAGCGAGCTATACTATATGCCGTTTAGCGAGGACACCAAGGGGGAGTGCAGCAGCGACGACAACGAGAACGAGCTCCTTTTTCCGCCACGCTGCGCCGGCGACGACAGCGAGCTCTTTATTCTGCCACAGAGCTGCTTCATAGAGCACAGCGAGCTCCCTCCTCTTCCTCCGCCGCCGCTGTCACGCGCCGCTGAGGACAGCAAGCCTCCTCTTCCTCCGCCGTCACGCGCCCCCGAGGACAGTGAGCCTCCTCTTCCTCCGCCATCACGCAGCGCTGAGGACAGCGAGCTCCCTCTTCCTCCGCCGCCGCCGTCATGCGCCGAGGAGGAGAACGAGCTTCCTCTTCCTCCACCGCCGCTGTCTTGCAGCGAGGGCAACGAGCTGTTGCCGCCGCATCATGACAAGGAGGACAGCGAGTTTCCTCTGCCACCGCCGTCATGCAGCGCCGAGGAGGAGAACGAGCTTCCTCTTCCTCCACCGCCGCTGTCTTGCAGCGAGGGCAACGAGCTGTTGCCGCCACATCATGCCAAGGAGGACAGCGAGTTTCCTCTGCCACCGCCGTCATGCAGCGCCGAGGAGAACGAGCTTTCTCATCCTCTTCCTCCGCCGCCCTGCAACAAAGACGACGGCGAGCATCTTCTGCCTTCACCGTCCGGCGTCAACGAGGATGGCGAACTCCCGCTGCATCTGCCGCCCTGCATTAGTGAGAACGGCGCACTTTCTCTGCCTCCGCCGTGCCCTCAGGACAAGGGAGTCAGCCTCGGGGTGAGGAGGGCGGACATTGGACCTTGGGGGGGATGCCCTGGACCTCCAGTGGCGCCCCAGGATTTGCGCCTTTAGGGGGGGCTTATGTCAGGGATAACCCTTAGAGGGCGCCAAAGCGCCGAGAGACTTGTTTTGCAGTTTTGTTTCATTTCACTTCAGTTCCCAGGTTGCAACTCGGTCAGGTGACGTGGGCACTCACCTGAACCGAGTTAATCATTAGTTTCATTATGAATAGAGTGTTTTCAGTTTAGTTAGTTGTCTAGCATTTGTTACGTTTAAACTAAAGGATGTGTGTTATTCGTGTTTTTGGTTTATTTTAACAGAAAGTATACGGTATGTTTGAGTTCCCTGGTTTTTGTTGTTCTTTAAATAAAAAGTAACACTTTGCTGAACATCCGCCTCTGCAATTATGCCTCGCCTCCGTTCATCCTCACATACAGTTTGTGACAGTGGTGAACCATAAACTTAGTTGAAGAAATGTAGTTGGAAAAATGTCCTGATTGAGATTAATGGTAAATCATTTAACTGCTTAGTAAAATCAAATCTTTGTCAAAAAAGAAAAGAAAAAAAAAAACAGTAGAACTCACAGCTGTTTAATAGTGAAGGATAGAATAGGAGCATTCCTATGCACACACGATCTTGAGTAGACATTAATGCAAGTCAGGATGGAAATAAATGGTGTGACATTGAATAAACTTTAAAATGATGCCATGGCCATAATTAAAGCCAAAGGCAGTGCAGTGAAATATGAGAGTCAGACGTGGAAGATGACAAGGACGTGGGCTTAGCCGAGGACCATTGCGGAGACGTGCATCAGATGACATCAGGGCTACTCTGGTCGACCATGTGATAAATCATGACCTGTCCATGAGAGAGGCTGGGCAAAGAGTCGACCCTAACCTCAGGCGGTATACAGTAGCATCGATTATAAGGACATTCCAACTGGAGAACAGGTATATCTTCAAGTTTATACTCTACCTATTGTACAGTATGTGTCATGTGTTATACTGTATCATACATAATTACAACTTTACATGACTAAAGTTACATTATGTGAAAAAGAACACGAACAATGACATCTTGTAGTGGATATGTGTGTGTGTGTGTGTGTGTGTGTGTGTGTGTGTGTGTGTGTGTGTGTGTGAGAGTGTAGCTCACTTGTGTACTCTGAGTTGGGAGCCAAATACAATGAAAAAAGAAATGTAACAAGTAACATCTGTTTTCTGTTCCCTCTCTGTGTTTTCTCTTATAGTGTTTATATTCTGACAGATATCCACCATCATCTCCACTCACTGTAATAAAACACTGAATTATTGCAACTCTGTATTTAGTATCACTTTTGGCCAAGGAAATTTAAACATTCTGTACACATTCTGTGTTGTGTATCTTGCCGTGTCTCATCATCAGCATCTTCTTCCTTTTTGTCAGGGTCGTGACCTTCAACATTGTTTGCAATCCTGTAGATGACCTTCACCATCTCATCCTGCTCAGAAGAACACCAAAACATCTTTAATCTGTAAAAGTCTCACTAAAACATGAAATGTTTGTGTCTCTGTGTGGACGTGACTGACAGGCTGAGTCTCTGTAACTCTGTATAAGGAATTAACATGAGCTGCTGTCAGTAAATTAAGTTAGAGGAAGTTACACATCAGAGCAGCAGCATCACTTTGTGTTCAAAGTGTGAAGACTGCAAAATCCCACATATCCAGGATGTGCATGTTAAAGTACTGCAGTTATATAAATATCAAAATAATGTTATAATTGTCTATAATACATTATATTTTGCATTTTATATATAACGTAAAGTTGCAAAGCTTTAAGACTTTTTGCCTGTGACGCAAGTTTCACTGATCTAAGATCAGCATTAAGCGCTGATCGCTATCATACATCAGTATGTGAAAAAAAAAGCTCACAGCAACAAACACATAAGACACACATCACACACATCACACACACTCACACACACACACACACACACACACACACACACACACACACACACACACACACACACACACACACTTGCACACTCTCAAACACACAGACAGGACATCTTCTTCTAGAAAGATCCATTTTCTGGGGTTGGGATTATGAGCTATGGACGTCAAGAGAATAAATGAACCTTAGGAAAGTTTAAAATGACTCACTCACTCATTGCCTACACTGCTTTATCCTGTTAGTCTATTCCAGGAGTCTTAGGGAACGAGCTGGGGAACCCAGGAACCAAAGAACATGCAAAGTATATGTACACAGAACCAATTTGGGAATCAAACCGGGAAGCTGGAGGAGCAAGAGGACAGTGCAAACCACTAAGCCACCATGATCTGTTTAAAATGACTATATGTCCAAAAGTATGTGGTCCCCTGACTATCATGTACTTCCCCAAGCTGGTGCCACAATAAGTGTAAACACTCAGGCAATTGCTGGTTGATTAAACATACAGTGTAGCTGCAGTAGCTTCCTGTGTTTAAAAATAGCAGAACATCATACTGTACTACAAGACAGACATTATTATACAAATGGCCTGCAGATTAGTAGCAGTACAATAAAATGTTAATATTAAAACAGTGTTGAAATTACCTGCATTAATGCAGATCATCTTGTTGAACAGAGACTGTAGTGTTTATGCACCATGATTTAAGCATCATGATTAGTTTTTTAATGTTTCTGACAAAATATAACCACAAATGTTTATTAGACAATATTGCAATAATGTAATCTTACACAATATCACACAATAATATTAACTAACCACTCTGCTTTCTTCCTTCTCTATAATGAACATGTGATGATGCAGCAGGCAGGTTTGTGATGGAGCTGCTTCACTTAAATTACACTAATTATCCCTGCAGATCAATTAAATGATTTTAACATTATCATCAACCATCAACCACTGGACAGCGCTGCGCGACTTTGTTAGAAATAGACCCCGTCCAGCATAATTTTACATTTACCCACAATTCACCGTTGGGATCCGGAAATACAAACCAGGCATGGCAGCGGGAAATTGTGGGTAAATGTAAAGTTATAGTGGACGGGGTCTATTTCAATCAGAGTCCAGTGAGTCGCGCGGGATTGTGATTCGAGCAGCGCTGCTTAAGTTGGTCCGCGCTGCGCGACTGAAACTGGTTCGTGCTGCGCGATCCACTGGGCTGCGTGAATAAACCAGATCATCTCTGCGCCGTCCGTTGGGCCGCGCAGATATTTCTTCCGCCCAGTGTAATGTTTGGGATCTACTTTCAGTAGCATAACAACATTGTATTGTTAGAGCATGCGCACTAATTCTGTTGCACTATAAGGGGACGCGTGCGCGTTCTTTTTCTGTCGTGCATCTTGATAGTAAAAACGAATGAATCTACAGTCATTGCTCCGTCTAATCATTTTCGTATGAAGTTGTCACAGACACAACACTTTTGATGTGTTTGGCTTCCCATACTGGAGTCGAGCGCGCACAGAATCGAGAAGTCGCGCGTGCGCTGAGAACATGTTGAGCGAGCAAGGGAGACACTGCACGCGCAGAATTGAGTTGTTGAATGTACAGTGGAGGCACTGCACGCCATAGAGTGCTTTGTCTGCTCTCAAAATGTCAAACCACATGCTCAGAATTGTGACAGGAATATAATGCCATAATAAGACAAACATGGTTATGAGAGTTTAGCTTGCT
>QNUK01001609.1:0-17500 GCA_013621035.1 Clarias magur | reverse complement strand
CTACTAGTTCACTTGATTTATGATTTTAGGGAACACATCCCTACAAAAGAGTCAACACAGGCTCCTCTGGATCCACATACCAGCTCTTCAGGACCAGTCTCATTAAAATAAAATAAAAAGTTAATATCCATCCCTTTTCATCCTCCAAACTGGTCAACAAGTTTCAAATTGTTTGGATCCTTCTGTTTCAAAGAAAGATAATTGGAATATCTTTTCACTTACAGTGTGTGCATATGCTGTGCTTTCTAATAATAAATCCTAATGGCAGTAAGTAAAGTTAAAATAATATAGGTAAAAAAATAGACCCCTGATGTATCCCACATGGGAGACCAAGTGAAGAGGATACAAAGTCACCAAGACCAACACAAAAACTTCTGTCCATCAGGTCCTTCTGAACCAGTCTGTTGCAGAACCAGCCATACCTCCCTTGTGCTATGCAGTCGATGATAAACGAATGTAGAATGATCAACATTATCAAATGCAGCTAAGAGATCTACAAGCAAAGAATTAGTGAAATTTCCTGAGTCAGGTGGTTAAGTTGTCAGATTCAGTGCTCAATAACACAATGTGTATCTAAATAAGACTACAGCTACACAGAAACCATTTTCTGGCAGTCTAGAAATCTGTCTGACATTAAAGAAAATGACTTTTTTTTTGGGGGGGGGGGGGGGGGGGGGGGATTTTCTCCCTAATTTCGTTGTGTCCAATTCCTCCCCGTCACTAGGGGGCTCTCACTACCACTCAGCCAGAAGGGCCGAAGACTGTTTCCTCTGAACCACGTAAATACAGCTGACCGCATCTTTTCGAACTGCTCACTCACGCACCGCTGGGGGCGGCGTAACACACTTGAAGGACAGGTGCTATCCACCCCTGTTTGGCTGTAGAGCCATGTAGGAGCAATAAGTACCTCTCATCCCTCCCCTCTGAGAGAGCTCGCCAATCAGCTCTCTCTAGACCTCCAGCTGCGAGAGGTTACAACATCACCCGGGAATCAAACTCGCAATCATTGGATGATAGGGTGAGCACTTTACCACTGCGCCACTCTTAGGCCCCCAGTTTAGTCTTTTTAATCAGTGATTGCACCATCGCATGCTTAAAAGTTAAAGACACATACAGTGTATTTAAAATTTTCTGAACCACTGGTTTAGCAGTGGAATAGAGAAGAGAATAACATTGATCGGACAAAATGAACATTTTAAATGCACAGTAATCATCTTAAAGTTCATCAGAATTTGAATTAGAATTTGAATACCAGGGAGGGAAATTTTCAGATAATGAGAGGGGATGATATTGGTGATATTGGTGATATACAGTAAGTGCTCTATTATTCTCATTCCTAAATATATCCCAAATACAACCCGGTAAACATTTATTTGGGGAGCAAGATCTCAAAAATCTCAGGCATGTTTAGAAAAAAAAAAAACGACTGGAATTCCACATGATAAGACCTAGCATCACTCTGTTGTTTTACTGGGGATAAAACCATTGGAGCGGAGTTCTTTACTTACATTTCTAAAAGCTCCTGTACTCCTAAAAAGTTACTTGAGATGTTCATCATTGTTCTTTTGTGAAAAGGCAACATGTATATTTTACAGTACATGCGGTTATGGTATGGTCCACTCAGAGCAAAGTCCACATTTGTCTATACTTTTCCTTTATTTTGTTTGCACATGTGTTGAGCTGGAAGAGCATAAGGGCAGTGTGACAGGCAGTGCGAAGTAATCGGTGAATGTCCATGTACAGAAATGGAAATGTGGATGTATAAATACAAAGGCAATGGGGGACTTTTCTTTTAATTTTTTGTATTATTATTTATTTTTATCCAGAGCCTACTGCCATATTTCTTACCCCCCTTTGTTCTTTTTTTCATTTGTGTTTCAGCTTGTTTTCTGTCTCTTTTGTTAATGTGTAGCCTGTTCTCATTCAGCATTGGTTTTGCAATGGCAAGTTAATTAGCATAAACCAGGATACACTGAACCCCAGTAGGCATGGCAACTATTTTTTCCCCAGGCTACACTATCAATAAGATAAAAAAAATACTAAAACTGATGATATTTAGGTATAGTTCCAGAAAAAAAGTCTGAAAAGCCTCTAATAAATTCCTTATTATGCACAACCTGGCTTTAACTAATGTCACCACCTTAATTTAACTAATCTGTTAAATGGAGAATTACTGAAGAGATTCATATTCATCTGGCTGCAATTTATTTAACACTGATGCATAGCCAATGCAGTGAGAACGTTACTCCCCAGTTTATGTTGGATAACAAGAGGGGAAAAAAAGGTTTAAAACTTTGGAAGCGATCAAGGCGCAAATAATATACAAAAATATCCACCAACTAGTCCTGAAGTGAAATACCTAGAAAATACATTACAGTCTACCTTTACTTCTTCACTAATGAAAACCAGGACAATGTACAAACAAAATGGTTCCAACTGCTACTATATATATATATATATATATATATATATATATATATATATATTGTCTGTACATTGGTCAGTGCTCACACTTTCAATTATATCTTTATATTTCATACACTGTAGGACCCGATGTCTTGAACTACTGGTGAGGTCTCATGGTGATAGCCGTGGGCTGAAGAAGGGGCAGGCATAAACGCAGAGGGTGGAATGAAACAAAGTGTCCATTTTATTTAAACAAGACAGAACAGAACATGAACATGAACTTTAAACAAAGCGATGTTGGCTAACTAATTGGAGCATGACACACACAAAAACATTAACCAAATAGCTTGGACAGACGAATATACA
This sequence comes from Clarias magur, assembly GCA_013621035.1. Lineage (NCBI taxonomy): Eukaryota > Metazoa > Chordata > Actinopteri > Siluriformes > Clariidae > Clarias > Clarias magur. The sequence continues at coordinate 14,728 of QNUK01001609.1, read as the reverse complement.
AGAGACAAGAGGACTAGCTAAGCCTAACAGAGACCTAGCCTAAAAGCCTAATAGCTGTTACGCACACTAGCTGGTAGGCTGGATGATAGCTAATCAGACTAGTTGCTAACAGACTAGTAGCCAAAGGTCTAAGGGATGAACAGACTGGGTACACAGCAGACTACATAGAGAACAGACTAAGAACTAGCAGGTTAGTGGCTGAGCAGGTTAGTATCTAAACAGACTAAGATCTAAGCAGACTTGTAGACTAGACAAATTAGGAGACTAAACAGACTAAGAACTAGGCAAGTTAGCATCATGTTAGTAGCAGGACAGACTAAGAACTGAACATTCTACAGTGGTACTTACACAAGGGAAAACCAAACAGACTAAGATACAAACTAATACATTTAACAAAGACAGCTCCACAAAACATATGCCAACTTAAAACAAACACAAACTAAAACAGAACATAACCAAACAAAAGCCCACTTAACATAACAAATGCTCGACCCAGTTTCCCAGAACAAACAGCTATTTAGAGAATGTCTAATGAGCTACCTCGGTTCAGGTGAACACTCTCATCACCTGACCGAGGTGCCTTTTGGGAAACTGAAGCAACAACAACAAAAAAAAAAACTCAAAAACAGTGCCATCTAGTGGTGATCCCTCACACTCGAAACCAGTATCAGAAAACAATCTGTCTTTGTACCTGTTCAGTCAGATTTTGTCACAGCATCACACAAATCTGGCTAGACAGAATTTCATGAAAATTCACTAGTAGTTCGGTATTTGCCTTAAGTTAAACCTGTACCATAAAAGAAATGAAACTGTTGACTACAAGTGAAGTTATAAGCAGTTAGGTGATTACATCACAGCATCAGTATTTTTGGACAATTATGGTACTTTTTCCATTGAACTAGGTGTAACTATACACATTGCTCAACAGATCCAATCAATAGATAGTTTACCATAAATATACAGAGTATGAGGAAGACAGAGAAATGCACCTACTTCAAAAAAAGGCCGGTTCAATATGAAAATTGAATCTTCATAGATCAATCGACAGATTAATGCATGTTTATTCTTCTTTTGTTAAGTTTAAAACCAGTTTGTCTCATTACAGTATTACACAGGGACTTGCAGTATTTTAGAGAATAAATACAAGATAAAAAATATATATTTTAAAGTATTATAATTTTTTTTAACTCAGATAACAAAACCAAAAAGGCAAATCCAGAACAAGGTCAAAACAAGCAAATGGTTATAGACGGCAAGTCTATTAAATTTTCCTGTAAATATCAAATAAGGAAATAACACCGTAGTCATAAAACCTAGCAAGGGGTCATACACAGTATATCTTTAACAACAATCAAAGTAAAATCAGCAAAGCAGTGACAGAAGTGGCTTAAGTACGGTACAATTGCAGGAAGGAACTAGTACACCAAAGTGGGCAGGACCTAAAACATTAAGGGAAAGACACAACCATTCCACCACTAGCAGAGGCACATGCAAAACATAAAATACATATATAAATATACAGTTGAAACCAGATATTTACATACACTTCAGAAAAAAAAAAAAAACTTTTGTGATTTTTTTTTGTGAAAAGGATAATTTTATTAGGAATAAATGGGGTACTAAAGAGTGAAAGAAGGAAGGAAGGGCAAAAGGCAATAAATTATGTGCATGTGCAGGTCTGGTGGCATGCGGGCACAAGCTGGTGAGGAGTTGTGTTGGACAGAGTGGCAGCATGGGCCCACGTGGACAGCAGTTCCTGCACAAAAGTTTGGACACACCTTCTCATTCAAATAGTTTTCTTAAGTGTGTTTTTTATTGTGTTCTTTATTGTGTTCTTCAGCCCAAACGCGTCTCTTCTGCTTGTTGCCTGTCCTTAGCAGTGGTTTCCTAGCAGATCTTCTAGCATGAAGGCCTGATTCACACAGTCTCCTCTTAACAGTTGTTCTAGAGACGTGTCTGCTGCTAGAACTCTGTGTGGCATTGACCTGCTCTCTGATCTGAGCTGCTGTTAACCTGCGATTTCTGAGGCTGGTGACTCGGATGAACTTCTCCTCCGCAGCAGAGGTGACTCTCGGTCTTCCTTTCCTGGGGCGGTTCGCATGTCAGCCGGTTTCTTTGTAGCGCTTGATGGTTTTTGTGACTGCACTTGAAGACACTTTCAAAGTTTTCCCAATTTTTCTGACTGACTGACCTTCATTTCTTAAAATAATGATGACCACTCGTTTTTCTTTACTTAGCTACTTTTTTCTTGCCATAATACAAATTCAACCTCTTTGAATGAGAAGGTGTGTCCAAACTTTTGGTAGGTATTGTATATATATATATAGCCCCCCTCCCCACTCCTGCTTCTAACAAAGGTTCTTTTCAAAGGTAAAGTGCAGCTTAATTAGTTTTATTTTTACTTTGTATTTTGCATTAATTATTTTTATATGAATAGTTGTTGGTCTGTGGAACGAATGATTGGAGTTTCCATTGTTTTCCTATGGGGAACTTTGCTTTAATAAAGTGTTTACTCAAGTGTTTTGACATATAAGCACGCTTCCGGAATGAATTATGCTCTGATTTCACGGTTTAACTGTATATACAGTATACTCAATGTCATAACAAGTAGCTACCAGTATAATTTCTGGAACAACTATGTCAGAAAACATATCTTGTCATCATGGCAAAGTCTCTTTCAGACGGGCCAAATATTGTAATGCATCAGGCAAAGAAACCAACTAAGGATATTGCTGAAATTAGTAACTATTATTGATTGTATTAAGAACTGTAAAACCTGGAAGGATGGTGGTGAACAATAAACTTAGTTGAAGAAATGTAGTTGGAAAAATATCCTGAATGAGATTTGATGGTAAATCATTTAAATGCTTAGTAAAATGAAATCATTGTCCATTGTCCAAAAAAAAAAAAAACCTCTGAACTCGCAGCTGTTTAATAGTGAAGGTAAGAGAGCATTCCCATGCACACAATGCAATAAAGTTACATCCTTATAGCTGATAGTTACAGAGTGCAAGCTTGCCTATAATGTAAGGAGCTAATCCTAATCTTCTCTTTTGTACAGAATTTTCAGCATATACTCCAAATCTGGAAACGTTGCTTTAAATTTATAATTGGTTCTCATTATGCTTGGAATGTATGAGAGATAATTTCTATCAATTCCTAAACCCAAAATAACCTCTGCTCAAATGGCATTAATCCACAACTAGAAGTCAGATGTTGTTGGTGCTACTGCTGATGGCTGTGAAAGTTCATTCAGGGAATTGGCAGAAGGCAATGTAGGCCTATCTGTGTAAACTGGTGAGCAAAATCCAGCAGTGGAAAACTGATTCGCTTTAGCATAGCTTTTGAGTGTATTGATCTGTATATGCAATTTAAATACATCACAATAAACAATGGACGTTTTTTTCCCCCTCTGTTCTACATTTAACACCATCTACACTGTCAAATATCCACCATCATCTCCGCTAACTCAGAAACATAATGAAACACACTAATCTGTAAAATCCTGAATTAATGAATGTGTGCATGTGGAAACACTTTGGTATTGCAAACCTAAACACTTACCTGTGTGTGGTGCTGTGTCTGGGTCTCTCTTTGTGTCACTGCCCTCAGGGTCGATGTTGTGACCTCTAACAGCCTCTGCACTCTCATAGATATCCACCACCATTTCCCTTTGCTGGGAAGAATCCTGAAACATCTTTAATTTATAGAAGACTCACTAAAACACTAAATTACTGTGTCTGTGTGTGAGCACAAGCAAACTGCTGCACTTCTTCCTAGTGCACTGTACACTAAATAAAATGTTCTCCTGTTAGTAAAGGAAGTTGCACATACAAGAGGGATATGAATGGTGTCTTGTGGTCAAAGTGTGAATACATTTGAGCTTTAATATTCACTCATACATGACATTCTCTTGTTAAAGTCCAGCAGTTATATACATAAATAATACACTATTGTGTTGTAATGACATGTATATATTGCACCAGTTTATCATATTTGTGTTTCTTATAAGATAATTGCAAAGAAATATTAATAAAAAATAATGCTTTTCATCTTCTGCTTTTAAGGTGAGTTTATTTACAGCACTGTTGAATTCTATCATATGAATCAGTTGACACGTTCCTGCAGTAGATTGTTATTTGCTTTTTCAGAGCCTTTATGCAGCTTTGCTTTAAGGTTTCATGACAGAAGTGCCACTGGTCTAAAATAACCCCTGCTCTCTTTCACACATCAGTATGTGAAAGAAAAAAAAAATCTCATAGCAACAGCATAAAAAACACACATGATGTACATCACACATAGGCATGTATAGAGCCCTAATTTTCGTTATGTTTGTATGGGACGGCTCTAGAATAATTTTTGTGTATGTGAGTGAAAGGAGAACTACAATGAAAATGAGACAAAGACTCCAATCTGGTTGTACATTCTGAGAATGTCAGCCTGCCCCATGAAAACTGCAGATTTTGACTCTTTAAGTTGAAGGGGCGGGGTTAGCAAGAAAAAAAAACCCGGATGAAAAAAAAAGGGACAGCAGCTTCGCGAGGGGGAGAGAAAAAAAAAACATACAACAGTTTTGTGAAAAAAAAAAAGAGTTTGGTGTTGAAAGCGAGTGACATTTTTGCCGTGAAGAGTGCTTGCAGTGTTGGGTTCGCGGACCTTGTGTGTTGCAGCTCAGAGAGAGAGATGTCTGAGAGGATTCTTGTGCGAGCTGGAAAATTTCGTTTGCACAAGGGAGAGCGCGGTGAGAAAGTTTGGATGGGGCGAGCGCACACCTCCGCCTCGTATGGGAAGTGAAACACATCAAAAGTGGGACGGAACCGCAGCACCCGATTGAGCCGCCCTGGGTGGACAGCGCAGCGCGACAATTTGGACAGCGCAGAGATGAACTGGTTTATTTGTGCAGCCCAGTGGACCAACTAGAGCAGCACTGCTCAAATCACAATCCTGCGCGACTCACTGGGCAGCGATGCATGACCCTGACAGAAATAGACTCCGCCCACCAGCAATTTACATTTACCCACAATTCCCAAATACAAACCAGGCATGGCAAGGCGCATAGTGGAAACCATATTGAACAGTCCTGACATTTTAAATAAAATTGATGAGGTTTTGGAAAATAGAAACACAACATACAGAAAATGAGGTTAGAAGCCTTTTTAATCCTCAAGTTTTACCAAAAACAAGACCAGTAAGACCAGTAACACAATCAAGACCAGCATTTCAGTTCACAAGGATCTTCTGTGGTGAGGGTCCATTAACATGAGAAGGAGGTAAACTATATAAATATACTAAAGCAATATCGCAATATGCTGTTTTATAAATGTAAATATATAAGGGTAAAACATTACTTGGAAAATTGTGTAACTAGAAAATTATTTACATTCTGTTAACCTGTTCTTCTGGTTATTCCAAGTATTCATTATAATTAATAAGTAATAAGGTCATAATAAAGTAATTGATGCAGCCACATTAATTTTTAGAATGATGTACAGTATTGTACAGCATGAGAGAAAAATATGTGTCATGCTCTCAGCGCTTTTGCGCTGATCAAAGACTGCCTCCGCCTCCCAACATTTCCTTTCCCACGCTGTCACGCTTCTCATCACGCGGCCATGTTTTTTTTCCCATGCTGTCATCTCTCGTCACATGCCCCCTTCGCCGACACACTGGTTTCTCATCTGGTGCTGATTTCTTCCGGTATATAAGGAAGCGCAGCACGCTATCGCGCTGCCGGATTATTGTGTATTTTTGCTCCAATATTCTCACGTTTTGTTTCATAGTGTTCACGTTACCGACTCCGCTTTGTTTTCTCGCTTTCACAATTTTCGTCTCACGTTTTGGATTAGTCTTCTCGCTGACGGATTTAACGGCATTGAACTTTCGCTTTCACTCCTCGACTCCGGCTTTGATTCACGTTTCGGCTCGACGCTCTCGCTGACGGATTTAATGGTTTGAACTCTCGCTCTTGTTCCTCGACTACGGCTTCACTTCACGTTTCGGCTCAACGCCCTCGCGGATGGACCAAACGTATTCGAACTTTCACTTTCGCTCTCCGACCACGGCTCCGCTCTCCACGGCACACAGCTTCAGGTCACCCTGCCCAAGCATCTCGAGATCATCTCTGCTCTTCTTCATCTGGCTCCATCTCATCGCCCCGTCGTCTCGTCACGTGACAGAATAATCCGGCCACACGTGATGGATCCAGCAGAGTACGACAGGATAAGGCTGGCCCTGGAGAGCCAGGGCACCCTCCTTGGGAAGCAACAGCAGACCCTCACTGAAATCACCACTCAGATGCAACAGCTTCAGTTATCCTCAACGCGCACCACAAGCCTAGAGAGAACACATGAGCCACGCTTACCAGCGCCAGGTACATGCAGATCTTTCCTCTCGCAGTGTTCACTCAGTTTTGAGCTCCAAGCCTCCACCTTCTTCTCAGAGCGATCGCGAGTTGCCTATGTCATCACCCTCCTCACCGGCAGAGCCCGGGAGTGGAGCACGGCTCTCTGGAAAGCCCGGAACCCATGCTGTAACAACTTTGAGGCGTTCTCCAAGGAGATGAGGAGGGTTTTTGATCGCTCTCATATCGGCAGGGAGGCCGGGAGCAGGTTAATAAGACTTTGCCAAAGATGTCCTATTGGACATCTTCCTTGAAGGTTTATCAGAGGCAGTCAAAGATGAACTCGTTTCTCAGGAGCTACCTGCCGACCTTAACAGACTCAAGGATCTCGCTGGTCGGGTCGACGCGTGCCTCCGCTCAAGGCGGACCTCCAGGAGATCGCCTCCCGCTAGTAGGTCCTCCCCCCCCAGGACGACAAACAGGCCCCTTCCTCCATGACAGAACAAGCAGGAGAAGCCCATGCAGCTTGACAGGACTCGAATTTCTGAGGAGCAGAGGCGTCGGCGTCGCCAGGAAAGAGCCTGCTTCTACTGTGCGACTCGGGACACTTTCTTAAGAACTGCCCGTCAAAAGGGAGGTGCCCTCTAGTCAGACTGGGAGCACCCAGAACCACGTCCCCTACTCCCTGCTACGTTAATCATCTGCTGCCAAGCTCACCAGGTCCAGGCACTCATCAACTCTGGTTCGGACCACAACCTGATCAGTGCCGCTACAGCTAGGTCGTTGGAGATCCCATGCGTTCCAGTAGAACCTCTGCTCACAGTTCAGGCACTAGACCAGGGGTCTCAAACTCAATTCCTGGAGGGCCACAGCCCCACAGAGTTTTGTTCCAACCATAATTAAAAACACCTGATCCAACTAAACAAGTCATTAAGGCTTATTTGAAAACTACATAGTATGTATGTTGGAGCAGGGTTGGAACAAAACTCTGTGGGGCTGCGGCCCTCCAGGAACTGAGTTTGAGACCTCTGCCCTAGACGGAAGCACTCTGCCAGCCATCACGCGGTAAACCTGCCCTCTCACCTTACGAATTTCTGGAAACTACTCCGAGGAGGTCTGCCTGTTGGTTATTGAGAAATCACATGCTGCTGTAGTTCTCGGTCTTCCTTAGCGGTTAGCGCTTCATGGCCCACACATCGACTGGACTAAGCACACTATCACGGAGCACGTTGTGTTCCGGGTCTTGACTTCTATCTGCGCTTCCCCTACCTTCCATCCCAGCCAAGCCTGACGATCTCCCTAACATTTCCAATGTTCCCGCCGAGTACCATGACCTCAAGCTGGTCTTCAACAAGACTCGAGCCACATCGCTTCCTCTTCATTGGCCTTATGATTGTCCCATTGACCTCCTTCCTGGCACCGCTCCTCCAAAGGGTGGTCTCTATTCTCTGACACACCAAGAGCAAGAAGCCATGAATGAGGTCATCATAGGAGCTCTCGCTGCTGGTATCATTCATCCCTCCTCCTCACCCGCTGGAGCGGGATTTTTCTTTGTCAAGAAAAAAGATTCGTCCCTTCGTCCATGCATAGATTACAGAGGACTCAATGCCATAACCGTCAGGAACTGTTCATGTCTACTGCCTTCAAACTTCTCCAGGGAGCCACCAGCTTCACCAAGCTAGATTTGTGCAATGCATATCATCTCGTTTGTATAAGGAAAGGCGACGAGTGGAAGACCGCCTTCAACACCTCGACCGGGCATTACGAATACCTGGTAGTGCCGTTCGGACTCACCAACGCCCCCGCTGTCTTCCAGAGCCTGATAAACGACATACTCCGTGACTTCCTGAACCTCTACGTATTCGTCTATCTGGATGATATTTTGATTTTTTCCCGCAACCTGAAGGAGCATCGGCGTCACGTTTGCCAAGTGCTACAGAGACTTTTAGAGAACAATTTATACATCAAGGCAGAGAAATGCGAATTCCACATGACATCGACCACCTTTCTAGGCTTCGTCATCTCTCCCTCACGATTAGTGATGGAACCGGCCAAGGTTCAGGCGGTTTCCAACTGGCCAACCCCAGCCTCGCGGCGAGACCTCCAACGATTTCTGGGCTTCGCCAACTTCTACCACTGGTTCATTCGAGGGTACAGCTCCGTCACCACTCCTTTATCGGCGCTGACTTCCTCCAAGACGCGCTTCTGCTGGAACAAGGAGGCAGAGAGAGCTTTTTCCGACCTCAAGAGAAGGTTCACCTCAGCCCCGATTCTGGTCATCCCCGGTCTGTCCCGCCAGTTCGTGGTGGAGGTAGATGCATCCAACACCGGCGTTGGAGGGATCTTGTCCCAGAGATCGCCACTGGATAACAAACTGCACCCTTGTTAATTTTTCTCCCATGGCCTGTCCCCGGCCGAGAGGAACTACGACGTGGGCGATTGGGAACTACTTGCTATTAAGCTAGCGCTAGAGGAGTGGAGACACTGGCTGGAGAGGACAGAGCTCCCGTTTCTAGTGTGGACCGATCACAGGAACCTCGAGTATGTACATAGAGCCAAGAGACTCAATTCCCGACAGGCCCGTTGGTCGCTTTTTTGTCCTATCCTACCGGCCAGGTTCCAAGAACACCAAGCCAAACGCCCTCTCATGCCAGTTCTCTGTTCCCCATGACTCCATGCCATGTGACACAATCCTGCCCTCTGGTTGTTTAGTAGCAGCCATGGAACTGGACATCGAAGCTAAAGTTAAGCAGGCACTGACCCAGGAGCCCAGTCCAAGCAATGTCCCCCCCAGATCGCCTCTTTGTCCCTCTCTGTCTATGCTCGCAAGTCCTCGAATGGGACCACAGCTCCAGATTGGCTTGTCTCCCAGGCTCAGCCCGAACGCGTTTTATCATTCAGCAGCGCTTCTGGTGGCCCACGTTGGGAAGGGACGTTTCCAGCTTCATGGTGGCCTGCAACGTCTGCACCCACTGTAGGCACGACAACCGTCCCCCGGCCGGTCTTCTCAGACCCTTACCCATACTGCATAGCCCCTGGTCTCATATTTCGCTGGACTTTGAAACTGGCCTGCCTTCGTCAGATGGGGACACATGTATCATGACCATTGTTGACCGTTTCTCCAAGTCAGTGCATCTCGTTCCCAAGCTGCCATCTGCCAAGGAAAACGCAGAGCTACTCATCCTCCACATGTTTCGGCTCCACGTGTTTAGGCACTGTGGGCCTTCCCACAGACATCGTATCGGACCAAGGCCCACAGTTCACCTCTCGGTTTTGGGGCCTCTTCTGCAAGCTCATTGGAGCCACTCCCAGCCTTTCGTCAGGTTTTCATCCCCAATCCAACGGCCTAACAGAGCGAAAGAACTAAGCTATGGAAGTCGCTCTCCAGTGCATGACCACGCATGATGCTACCAGCTGGAGTAAGTTCCTCCCGTGGGTCGAATATGCTCACAACTCCCTGCCTTCCGCTTCTATGGGGCTCTCTCCATTCCAGTGCTGTCTAAGTTACCAGCCACCACTATTTCCAACTCAAGAGGAGGAGGTAGAGGTCCCCTCGGTCCAACATTTCATTCATCAATGCAAACAGACATGTCTACGATCTAGACGAAACCTGCTGCAAGCATCCAGGTTGTACAAGCGACAGACGAACCGCCACCATACCAAAGCGCCCAGGTACCGCGTAGGGGAGTGGGTCTTGCTCGCTACAAAGAACATACCGCTAAGAACACTCTCACGTAAACTCTTGCCTCGCTTCATCGGCCCCTTCACCATAACCAGAATAGTCAACCCGTGCGCTGTTCGACTCCTACTTCCCTCTTCTATGCGACGCATTCATCCCACCTTCCATGTGTCTCAGCTTGAAAGTAATGATCAACTCGGTTCAGGTGAGCGCCCACGTCAGCTGACCGAGGTACAAACTGGGAAATGAAGTAAAACGAAACAAAACTACAACACAAAGTCACAGGGCACTTTGGCGCCCTCTAGGGGTTATCCCTGACACAAACTAAATTAAAGCATTCTATATTACACACATTACATTTATTTATTATGTATACTGTGTTTATTTATTATGTACACTGTTTCTTGTTATCACTTCTTTCTTTAAGAACTCAACACACCTGACACCATCATCACCAGAACAGACACCAGCAATAATACCAATTAATTTGCAGCCATCATCACCAGCCCAGACACTAGGTGTAGCACTACATCATATCCTGCCATCATTACCAGCCCAGACACTAGCTGTAGCACTACATCATGTCCAGCCATCATCACCAGCCCAGGTACCAGGTGTAGCACTACATCATGTCCAGCCATCATCACGAGCTGTAGCACTACATCATGTCCAGCCATCATCACCAGCCCAGGCACCAGCTGTAGCACTACATCATGTCCAGCCATCATCACCAGCCCAGATACTAGCTATAGTACCAACTACTTTGGAGCCATCATCACCAGTCCAGACACCATCTGTAGCACTACATCATGTCCAGCCATCATCACTAGCCCAGATACCAGCTATAGTACCAACTACTTTACAGCCATCATTACCAGTCCAGACACCATCTGTAGCACTACATCATATCCAGCCATCATCACCAGCCCAGAACACTAGCTGTAGCACTACATCATATCCAGCCATCATCACCAGCCGTAGCACTACATCATGTCCAGCCATCATCACCAGACCAGATTCCAGCTATAGTACCAACTAATTTGCAGCCATCATCACCAGCCCAGACACCAGCTGTAGCACTACATCATGTTCAGCAATCATCACCAGCCCAGACACCAGCTATAGTACGATCTCAATTCCAGCCATCATCGCCACCCCACACACCTGCTATGGTACTACTCTGCACTACTACTACTCTGGCCAAAATGTATATGATAATATGCAGGACAATGATGGTCCTCTGTTGCATGTTGAATGGATCAGTGCAGGAACTCCTGATGTAAGTACTATAGATTCTGGCGTCATTTAAAGGCACTTTCTTTACTGTTTTAATAATTTTCTTGTTAAATATTAAATGAATTGTAGATTTTGTCTAGTGTTTCCCAAAATGCATGTAAAGATAAGGCTGATACTGTAAAATAAAAATTTGTGCCCCATCTGTGAAAGATAAAGACCCAGCTAAAGCCTTTTTTTTACTGCTTTCTGCAGGACATAAAATCAGCCTACACAATGAAAAGAACAGTATTGTGTCTAAAAATATATTATATAATCTATCATTTGTAGCAATAAACACACACCTATTACTGTGATTTTATAGTTATGCCAAATTTTAATGCTCAGAATCTTATAAATCGATCATGTGACTTTTGGCTGGATTTCACTCAAGGTCACTTTGCTATGTCAAATTACAAAATGGTGCTAGATTTTATCTTGTTATTTAGCAGTTGTTTTTGATCTATTACAGGATAATCCAATCAGTAAGTGATGAACCCTTGGGCACAGATGTTCTGATTGGGTTTTATTGTTGTTCTTGTATCATTGTTTTATTACTACATAATAAGCATAGCAAATTTTACAGTTGTTCAGTCAATATAGTTTTGTTTTTCTGTGTACGTCAAATATTTCCCACATTCTTCATTATCACAGTAATCGTTTACTATATTTTCTGATGCATAAATATGATGGTTCTTTAAATGTTTGTGAAAGAAAATTACATAGTATTTTCTATTTTTATTTAAGATAAAACATCATGGCTCTGTCAGATACAGAAGAAGAGCCAGTTATGTTGCACTCTCCCAGTAAAAACACTTCAGACAACGTGAGTGCATTATTTACCAAAAGGCTTACATAAAATAACATTTAAAATAGTAATATAATAAGCTCATAAATATGTTATAAAATTCAGTATGTTATGATGTTTCTTATATATAAACGTATATTTAGGATGCAGGTGATTTGGCCGACATTCTGAAATCATTCCAGAAAGAAAACCTTGACATGGATGAACACGCTGTTGTTGTTGCAAGGAGGTCAGAAATTCTCCACAGTGCCTGTCAAGCATTGTCAAAGAGCTTCTTTGCATGGCACCGAACTCCACATATCGAGTTTGTTGGAGAATCTGCTGACGATTTTGGTAGTCCACAAAGAGAGTTTTTTTAGGTTGGTAAATCCCTTTAAAAATTATCCCCTGGTTTCAGAGACAAAGCTTAAGGCTAGTCCTAGACAATGCCACATTTGAGCTGTCTTAACTGAAAATAACTTAAAATATGTCAGTGTCATTAGTTTGTCTCAAGATACACACCAATAAAATATTTTTCTAAGGCATGTTTATAAAGTATTAATCGAAACCCAGGAACGTGGTGGAGCGCTTGTGAAAAGCGCACTTCTCCAACTTACAGTACAATTGATGGGCGAGCAATCTCTTAAGTACCGCTCTGACATGCTGGATGTGTTCGTTGACAGAGCGGGAGTAGATGAGAATATCGTCCAGGTAGACGAAGACCCATCTACCTAGCATGTCTCTCAGGACGTCGTTAATGAACTGTTGAAAAACTGCAGGTGCATTGCAAAGTCCAAATGGAATGACCAGGCTCTCATAATGTCCAGTAGGTGTGATGAAGGCCGTCTTCCACTCATCACCCTCTCTGATGCGCACCAAGTTGTAGGCGCTCCGGAGGTCCAACTTTGTGAAAATGGTGGCACCAGAGAGGGCGTCCAGGGCAGAGTTGGTAAGAGGCAGAGGATGACGATTCTTGACTGTGATGTTGTTAAGCCCCCGATAGTCAACACAGGGGCGTAAATCACCATCCCTCTTCTTCACAAAAAAGAACCCCGCTTTATCAGGCGAAGAGGAGGGCCGGATGGTACCTTGGCGGAGGGCATTGGAAACATATTCCTCCATCGCCTGCATCTCGGTGGTGGAGAGTGAGTAGAGATGGCCGCGAGGAGGGATGGAACCAGGCTGAAGGTCGATCGTAAGGGCGATGAGGAGGCAGGTGGGTGGCGCGTCGCTTACAGAATACTTCAGCCAGGTCCCGATAGGTGGCCGGGATGGCGTTGGTGTCGACATCGGGGGCCTCGGACTCCCTAGAACACGTCCCAGCCGGAGCCTGTAGGCAAAGCTCGGTACAAGCCGGCCCCCATTGAAGGATCCGATTCTGTGTCCAGGAGATGAGCGGGTCGTGCTGAAGGAGCCAAGGATGTCCAAGGATGATGGGAGGGGAGGAAATGGAGGTGAGGTAGAATCGGATCTGCTCCTGATGTTTGTTGATTGTGACGGTGATCGGTTGGGTCTGGGAGGTGATGGGACTGGAGGAGAGGGGCCAACCATCTACAGAGGTGATCCGAACCGGCTGTCTCGACTTCCACCCCCAGTTCCTTGGCATAAGAAGAGTCAATGAAGTTACCTGCAGCACCAGAATCGATGAACGCGGTACTTCTGACCCGTGTGTGGCCAAACTGGAGGTGTACCTGAACCATGAGGTGAGAGACGCTGGGTGTGGTGGCAGAGAGATGGAGGGAGCCTGGTGAACTGTTCCCAGGGTTCAACGGGCCTGGCCGTTTCCCGGGCGAATAGGGCATATGGCTCTATGATGCGCCGCCGACCCACAATAGGCGCAGAGTCCCTCCCTGAAGCGTCCTTCTCGCTCTGCAGTGTTCAAGGAGGCGCGTCCTAATTGCATGGGTTCCCTGGCTCCTGTGTCAACCACGGCGGGAGGTGGAGATCCGACGGGTGTCATGGCGGTGGTGTTGAAAGCTGGTGGTCGGGGCGTGGAGTGAGAGAAAGATGGCGTGATGGGTGGCAGGGTCCAGGGGGCTGGCCTCGGAAGGGAGAGCAGGCACTGGTCAATCCGGAGGGCGAGTTGGATTAGTCCCTCCAGCGTGGTCGGAAGCTCCCGTCCGGCGAGTTCATCTTTAATACGTGAAGCCAGTCCCTCGTAGTAGGCCGTCCGGAGGGCGGCGTCTCCCCAGGTGGTCTGTACGGCGAGAGTGCGAAAATCCGCTGTGTGTCGGCTCACGGACGACCCTCCCTGCCGCAGATGATACAATTTCATGTCGGTCTCCACCTCAGCAGCAGGATGTTCGAATGTGAGCTTTAGTTGACGGGTGAATTCTCCATATGAATAAGCAGTATCTGAATCTGATCGGAAAACCGCCATGGCCCACTCAGGTGCCTGCCCGGATAGCAACGAGATGAGAAGCGCAACGCGCAGTCGGTCTGTCGAGTATCTGGTGGAATTGAACTCAAACACAAGATCCAACGCGGTTAGAAAAACACTGCATTTCCCATCTGTGCCATCCCACTTATCCGGTGGAGCTATAAACACATCAGGAGGGGGCATCACGGCGCGCGTGGCAACAGCCGACTGAGCAGCCACCCCGCGGAGGATCGCGTTCTCCTGCCGTAGCTCCGCCACCTCGCGGCGCAA
>QNUK01001608.1:27500-39570 GCA_013621035.1 Clarias magur | reverse complement strand
TCAATTTTATTTATATAGCGCTTTTAACAATTGACATTGTCGCAAAGCAGCTTTACACAATAAAAAAGAAGTAAGTTTTTATGCAATGTGTATGAATCAAAATGATAAGATTGTCCCTGATGAGCAAGCCGAGGGCGACGGTGGCAAGGAAAAACTCCCTGAGATGGTAATAGGAAGAAACCTTGAGAGGAACCAGACTAAACAGGGAACCCATCCTCATCTGGGTGATAACGGATAGCAGAGAATGATCAGCATAATAATGTGTACTGGAAGTTCAGTGTAACAGGAGATGTGTTAAAATTTAAATTAAAAGGAGTCCAGTTTGTTCCCGGAGGCTCAGGTAGACTGTAGGAGATTCCAGTCCTGAGCTATCGAACAACTGAAGTCACATCCCTCAGGATCATCAATCGAATGATAGACAGTCTTCATGGAAACCATCCCAGCCACCAAGCGCATCCAGGCAGACCTGACCACACGGGCATCCATGGACGGATCTCCAACCAGAAGCAGGACCCAGGATCGGGTTGCAGGCTTCCAGAGGGCAGAGGGGTCTGATCACTGGCAACCAGGATGGCACATGTATGGGGCCTCGGCCAGAGAGACAGAGAGAGGGAAAGGAGAGAGGGAGAGAGAGAGAGAGCAGAAAAGGAGAGAACAGAAAATAAGGAGAGATGGCAGTTAGGTCTGGTCACAGTCAACATGTATAAGGTGAATGTATATTAGTGCAGAGTGCAAGCAGGGACTCCGGCAGGACTAACTATGACATCATCACTAAAAGGGAAAATTAACCACTGGACAACAACTGGGACACGCCCACTCACACACACAGTTACACCTCACAGTGCTGTTATTGTCTGTTATCAGCACTCGTGTGGAATAACGTCTCTCATCCAATCAGATCACTCGCTCAGATCTAACTGCTGTGTAAAGGAATATAACTTAGTGTTTATTTCCTCAGAGTATTCGCTCATGTTGTGTCTAGAATGTCAAGGGATATTTATTTCTTGTTTATAGAACTGTTGTATAAAAGTAAAAGTGATAGTGTGCTCTCAGTTGTACTGTGTGTGCTGCACGAGTGTGTGTGTGTGTGTGTGTGTGTATGCAATACTGTGTAATGATACACTGATGAGTCTCAGACTTATAAAGTGTCATAAACTAATAATGAAGTTAGAAACAAAACTGTGTTCTTAAGGTTGAGTTGCTCTCTAACCCACTCTCACTCCCTCTCTTTCACTCCCTCTCTCTCTCCCTCTCTCTTACTCCCTCTCACTCCCTCTCTCTCTCTCTCTCACTCCCTCTCTCTCACTCCCTCTCTCTTACTCCCTCTCACTCCCTCTCTCTCACTCCCTCTCTCTTACTCCCTCTCACTCCCTCTCTCTCTCTCTCACTCCCTCTCTCTTACTCCCTCTCACTCCCTCTCTCTCACTCCCTCTCTCTCACTCCCTTTCTCACTCCCTCTCTCTTACTCCCTCTCACTCCCTCTCTCTCTCTCACACTCTCTCTCACCCCCCTCTCACTCGCTCTCTCACTCTCACTCACTCTCTCCCTCTCTCTCACTCCCTCTCTCACTCTCTCCCTCGCTCTCTCACACACTTTCCCTCTCTCACTCTCTCTCACTCACTCACTCCCACTCTCTCTCTCTCACACACTCTCCCTCTCTCACTCTCTAACACACTCTCCCTCTCTCACTCTCTCTCACTCCTCCTCCCTCTCTCTCACTTTCTCTTTCACTCTTTCTCTCTCTCACACACACACTCTCACTCTCTCTCTCACTCTCTCTCTCACACACTCTCCCTCTCTCACTCTCTCTCTCTAACCCACTCTCACTCCCTCTCTTTCACTCCCTCTCTCTCTCTCTCTCTCTCTCTCTCTCTCTCACTCCCTCTCTCTCACTCCCTCTCTCTTACTCCCTCTCACTCCCTCTCTCTCACTCCCTCTCTCTCACTCCCTCTCTCTTACTCCCTCTCACCCCTCTCTCTGACTCTCTCTCACTCTCTCTCTCTCTCTCACACACTCTCTCTCTCCCTCTCTCTCACTCTCTCTCACCCCCCTCTCACTCGCTCTCTCACTCTCACTCACTCTCTCCCTCTCTCTCACTCCCTCTCTCCCTCGCTCTCTCACACACTTTCCATCTCTCACTCTCTCTCACTCTCTCTCACACACTCTCACTCTCTCACACACTCTCCCTCTCTCACTCTCTCTCACTCCTCCTCCCTCTCTCTCTCACTTTCTCTTTCACTCTTTCTCTCTCTCACACACACACTCTCACTCTCTCTCTCACTCTCTCTCTCTCACTCTCTCCCTCTCTCACTCTCTCTCTCACACACACTCTCTCTCACTCCATCTCACTCTCTCTCTCACCCCCTCTCACTTGCTCTCTCACTCCCCCCCCTCTCTCTCACTCCTCCTCCCTATTTCTCACTCTCTCTCACTCGCTCTCTCACTCGCTCTCTCCCACTCCCTCTCTCCCTCACTCTCTCTCACACTCTCCCTCTCTCACTCTCTCTCACACTCTCTATCTCACTCTCTCTCTCTTTCTCACACACACTCTCCCTTTCTCACTCTCTCTCACACACTCTCTCTCTCACTCTCTCTCACTCCATTTCTCACTCTCTCTCTCACTCGCTCTCTCACTCTCTCTCTCACTCTCTCTCTCACTCTCTCTCTCTCTCTGACCCAGGAATATCCGGAGAGGAAGGTACGACCCCGATGAACAGGCCATGATGTGATATTTATTCATTTATTTGATTTGATTTGATATATCTGAAGTCCCAGACTGATCCCTGGTTTGGTGAAGATCAGATCTTCTCCACTACACCAGTACTGCTGTCTGATGGTGTCTTCTCAGTAACTACCTGAGCTATGTAGGCGGAGCCCACACACACCCCTCGAGCGGAGACCAGTTACACACCGTCTCACAGTTTCGCTGTGTTATAACACTAATTATACAGTACAGAGCAAAAGTTTGGACACCCCTTCTCATTGAAAGAGGTTGAATTTGTATTATGGC
The DNA here is from genome assembly GCA_013621035.1 of Clarias magur. Lineage (NCBI taxonomy): Eukaryota > Metazoa > Chordata > Actinopteri > Siluriformes > Clariidae > Clarias > Clarias magur. The sequence goes on along the minus strand of QNUK01001608.1, from coordinate 36,560 downwards.
GAGAAAAAAGCAGCTAAGTGAAGAAAAACGAGCGGCCATCATTACTTTAAGAAATGAAGGTCAGTCAGTCGGAAAAAAATTGGGAAAACTTGAAAGAGTCCCCAAGTGCAGTCACAAAAAGCATCAAAGAAACCGGCCGACATGCGGACCGGCCCAGGAAAGGAAGAACGAGAGTCGCCTCTGCTGCGGAGGAGAAGTTCATCCGAGTCACCAGCCTCAGAAATGGCAGGTTAACAGCAGCTCAGATCAGAGAGCAGGTCAATGGCACACAGAGTTCTAGCAGCAGACACGTCTCTAGAACAACTGTTAAGAGGAGACTGTGTGAATCAGGCCTTCATGTAGAAGATCTGCTAGGAAACCACTGCTAAGGACAGATAACAAGCAGAAGAGACGCGTTTGGGCTGAAGAACACAAGAAAGGAAACTCGCTGAATGAGAAGGGGTGTCCAAACTTTTGCTCTGTACTGTGTATAAAATAAAATAAAAACACTGAGTAAATCCATTCTTCTTGGGGGGGATTTTCCCCGATTTTCTCCCTAATTTAGTCGCGTTCAATTCCTCCCTGCCACTAGGGGGCTCCACATTAAGGCTACTACTACCACTCAGCCAGGAGGGATGAAGACTAAGAAGTGTTTCCTCAGAACTACGTGATGCCAGCCGACCGCCTCTTTTCGGACTGCTCGCTCACGCACCGTTGGGGGCGGAGTCACACACTCGGAGGACAGACGCCCCTGATTGGCTGTAGAGCCGTGATTAATGTGGGAGGAGCACTAAGTACCTCTCATCCCTCCCCCCTGAAACAGAACTTGCGATCTCCTGATGATGGGGCGAGCACTTTACCACTGCGTCAGTCGACCGTCAGTCGACACTCACACACACTGACGCTGCTCTAAACTGTCTGACAAATAAATACAGCCATACATACGAGTTTAATCCGTTCCACATGCAAGTTCCACATTCTCCCAAAAATACTGCTTTAAAAACCAAACTGAAAGCGGCTCCCTTTTCTTCTCGCTGCCGCCCTTGATGAGGTTCTCAGGACCCGCGGTGCTGCGTCTTCACTAAATCTTACACTAAACTACGTAAACTCCCTTCGCTTGGCTTTCCACTGAAGCAAACACGTGTCGAACGTCTCCCGGGCGTAAGTCCCGACTTCGCCAGGTTCGTTCGCTTGTGAGCTGAAAGCGCTCCTCACGCCGAGGCGAGTGTTAAAGCCGAGGTGTCCGTGTGCAGACGTGCCACTGGCTCGTCTTATTAAACAGTTTTATAACCATCAGCCACATAATTATTGTTAAACACTAGAATTGATCTTTTTTATTATTTTGATTTTGATTATTGCTGTAATAGAGCGTGTGGACCGTCACGATGCAGTGAGGACGCCGTCCTCGTCCACACCCCTCTCAGACAATCAGGAGGAGCTTATTTATTTATTTATTTATTTATTTATTTATTATTTATTTTCTCGTCTAAAAGAGGACGTCCTTATGGAGGCCACTGAGAGTGTGTGAGGTTCCTCAGCTGATGTTCAGACATGTTTGTATTTGTATCGCTCATTAATTATTCATGAATTTTCCCAGCGTTTAAAAAGAAAACGCATCATTTTATAACGAGGTCTCAGTAATGTCTCAGTAACGCCTCAGCAGGAATGCTACGTTGTCAGAACGTTGTGATGACGTTACAGAGCGTTACGGACCGGCCGTGGGATTAAACTGCTCACGAAGATCTTTAACTCAAGTCCTACTTTCTCTGTTTGTACAAAACTTAAGGAGAAATCAAAAATCATTTCTCTACTGCTAAGAACTTTTACCACATTTTTAAATTAATTACATTATTTTATTCGATTTTTTGCACCGTGAGATTTGAGAGAAACTATTTTTTGCTTCCTCCCGTCACTGAGGAGATCTGCTGTAAGATGATTAATCACAGTGAGATTTACAACCAGCGTGTGGAATAACATCAGTGTGTTCGAGTTAAACACGGCCGTGTGTGTGTGTGTGAGAACTTACTGAAGTTTGTGTGTAGAATAAAGACTAACGAGCAGCGCTGATGTTTCTCTCTCTCTCTCTCCTCCTTTTCTTCCTCAGATCTGGAGGAGGATGAGGCGTCCCTGTCTGTCCGCTGTCCTGTCCTTCTTTACTTCACTGTGTCCTTTACATTCTGAGGAGAAAAGAGAAGTGAGAAACATGTCTTCCACTCGATCAGAAACTCCGACCTGCCCGAGCCTCCGCTTCCTCTACATCTTTCTGCTCTTCTCTGTTCTCGACCTCACGTCTGAAACATTCCACTCTGTGCGCTGAAGCGGCGCCGGTCCGTTCCTCGCGTGGCGGTTAGTGAGTCAGTACCGGCCCGAGCCACGGCGCTGAAACGTCACGCGGTCCGGAACCTGCAGAAACCTTTTAATCTCATTTTCCTCATCAGTGTTTCGTCTCCAGCGTGTGTGTGCGCGCGTCGTGTGTGTGCGCGCGTCGTGTGTGTGCGCGCGTCGTGTGTGTGCGCGCGTCGTGTGTGTGCGCGCGTCGTGTGTGTGCGTGCGTGCGTGTGTGTGTGCGCGTGGTGTGTGTGCGTGTGAGCTTTCTGCATGTGTGTGTTATTCAAACTCGGTGATTTAACGAGCGATAGTGACCATGACGTCATGTTTAACCCTAAGTTCAGCTCTCGGTCTGATGGACGCAGACGACTCACGAGCTCAGACTCCACACCGTCTGATGCACAAACCTGAGCTCTCACATTTTTATTGATTTTTTTTTCTTTTTAAAGAATCTTTCACCAATGAGACGTTCACTCCAGTCCATCTCCATCTGACGTCATTAAAGTAACATTCGGACCGGAACCGTAAAGGGTTCTTTAGTACAAAGTTTTAGCACTTTAAATAATATATACATAAGTTTATTGACTTTTTTACAGAAATCTTTCTCTGTGGTGTCTGGAACTTTCCGTCTCTCTGCAGAACATCGGTCCAGGTCTGTGGTTACTCACGAGCTCCTGCTCAACCCTGAATTAAATTCAGGAAATACAGATTGTCCTGTTTTAGTAAAAAACCCGACTGAGAAGCTGTTTCGTGCTGACGCGCACCTTAGCGTAACCGTTACTAGCCTAGCATGCTTGCTAATTGCAGACGTGTGTAATGTGAGAGCGATGACGAGGCGAATCCTCACTGTAGCTTTGGAGGTGGAAGACCATCATAGAGTGACATCATGTCACATGACCTCACGTACCGCCGGACGTCCCAAATGTACAAACGCTGATTAGCGTGAAGCTCCTGAGATTCACCGCCACTCTGAAAAACTGAAAAAAAGTTTCTTTTTACAATTTCATAGTTTAGAAGAGGAAAGCTGTGATGTCATGTTTTTTTTTTTTTTTTTTGACAAGCGACACACTCGTCCTGACCGTAAAATGTGCGCGGTGAAGAGAACGGCGAGTGTGAACGATGTAGTTCTGCTTAAAACTTTTTAAAAACCGTAAACATTCCAGAGTTAAGAAGAGAAACAGCAGCTGTATATTAAAGTATCTTCAGTTTATTTTGAAAGATTTCGTTTTTTTTTTTTTTAAGTAACTCCGCCTGTCTTAATGGAAAGCATTAGTTTATTATTTGATTAATTAGTACAAATGGATTAAAGGTCATCTATTATGCAGAATTATTATTTTTCACAAACAAAATATGGGGGAAAAATCTCTTTTTTTTCTGCTCCATAAATGTGCTTAAAACACACCGTTCGACTTTCCCACCTGCTATGACCTCATTAAAGAAAAGACAATTTAGCCTAACAAATTTAGCATAGCATAGCATAACAATTTGCGGGCGGTAGCTCATTTAAAGCTACGGACACTGAAGGAGTGTGAGGGCGTGACGGAGGCCTGTGTGGGCGAATAAAGACTTACAGCTTCTGTAGACGCCGCGGTGTCTCCGATCGGTCTGGACATCAGTCTGAGAGTCGTAGATTTTAACACACACACACACACACACACACACACACACACACACGCATGCTTAATAATCAGTGTTTAACCTGAGCGCTGATGCGCTAACGCTAACGCTCCATGTTTAATCAGATATTAAAGTTACGATGTGTCTTTTCCTCGATGTCCTCCGTCTCGCCACGTTATAACACGAGAGTGAGCAGAAACGTCTGAATGTAACTTACAGCACATAGAAGCATCGATTCATTCTTCATGTATCTGTGTGTGTGTGTGTGTGTGTGTGTGTGTGTGTGTGTGTGTGTGTGTGTGTGTGATAACATAAGCACATGACTAGCTTTTAGCTAATACTGTATAATCTGAACATTCAGTCAACATGCAATATAGGCTTTCGCCATATGTATCTCTGTGTGTGTGTGTGTGTGTGTGTGAGAGAGAGAGAGAGAATGTTACCCGTGTAAATAGTGTATATACAACTGTGTTAAGACAAAAGCACAAACCGACCACGTTGTGAGACCAAACAGTAAATGTGAGAACGCAGGGGAGCGAATAACGACTGCCAGATTTAGAACCGAGCACCTGTCTCTGTCTCTCTGTCTCTCTGTCTCTCTGTCTGTCTCTGTCTCTCTGTCTGTCTCTCTGTCTGTCTCTGTCTCTCTGTCTGTCTCTCTGTCTCTCTGTCTGTCTCTCTGTCTGTCTCTGTCTCTCTGTCTGTCTCTGTCTCTCTGTCTGTCTCTCTGTCTCTCTGTCTGTCTCTCTGTCTGTCTCTGTCTCTCTGTCTGTCTCTCTGTCTCTGTCTCTCTCTCTCTGTCTCTCTCTGTCTCTATCTCTGTCTCTCTGTCTGTCTCTCTGTCTGTCTCTATCTCTGTCTGACTCTCTGTCTGTCTCTCTGTCTGTCTCTGTCTCTATCTCTGTCTGTCTCTCTGTCTGTCTCTGTCTCTATGTCTGTCTCTGTCTCTCTGTCTCTGTCTCTCTGTCTGTCTCTCTGTCTGTCTCTCTCTCTCTGTCTCTCTGTCTGTCTCTCTGTCACTCAGGGTGTGAGTGATAATGACTCATAATTGATTCTATTACAGTTTCATTCACACACACACACACACACACACACACACACACACACACACACACACACACACACACAGCTTTCTATAGACCCAAGAAATTAAAGATACGAAAGGAAAATGAAGGGGAAAAAAACACAAAATAAGCAGAATTGATAAATCCTGTTACAAAGTTGATTCTCACGCCACTAAACTGGTCGTTTATATCTCAGTCTAATAATAATAATAATAATAATAATTATTATTATTATTATAATCTAACACTCTTACACTCATCCTATTAAAAGTTGTTTGTTAAAAGTACTAGTGTTGGCCAATAAATCTAATTTAGCTCCCCCTAGTGGCGCACCGGTAACGAGATCAGATTTAAGTTCGGCCGTCGTTTTTTTCTACGACTAAATTAGGGGAGAAAACTTAAAAGACAAAATAACCGAGACAATCAGTTAGTTTTTCCAATCATCTGCTAAAATTGATTAAGATTCCCATCATTTATTTAAACTTTATTCTTGAACTTTTTTCTCCTCTGTGACCATCTGATGAAACGTGTTTACAACAGACTCAATCTGTCCTGCACTTATTACTGTCCTCCTATTAATACAGTTTATTTACTAACACACACACACACACACACACTAAAACCCTAATAACCAGATGGCTGAACGTCGCCCTGTTTGTTCATTTCTTTATAAACACATCATGAAATCTGAGCCATAAAGAGCCAAAAATATTAATATGGAAATAAATAAATAAATAAATAAGAACTGTTTAGGGATGAAATCTGTTGTAATTTCTCGAGCACCTTCAAATCCGGCTGTAGTGATTAATTCATTAGTTTTTCAGCTCAGTTGGTTGAACAGTTTTTGAAATCTGGTGTCACTTTTTACTCTAAACTTAAAAATCTGAACCAATGGAATGTCATGCAAAAGTTCATTTTCTTTTGTTCATTTTTCTTCTGTTTTCTGAAACATGCATCTGGTGGGACAGAGGACAGAGTCGCCCTAACGAAATCATTTACCGGAAAAATTATTCAGATAAATATTTGTGACAGGTTCAGATCATAATCGCCTTCAGACGTGTGAACTTTTCAAACCCAAACCACGTTAATGTTAAATATCATTAATACTAGTAATAATTTGTTTCAGAAGTGCATTTGTATTTCAAAATACTCATAAACCAAAGCAAAATTTCCCATATGAAATAATGAAAACTCTAATTATTCGTTCCACAGCCCCCAAAAATAAATACATAAAAAGAATTTTTTTATTTTCAAAATATAAAGTAAAAATACAACAAATTAACCTGTGTTAATAATAAACTGTGTAGAGCAGAGTGTGTGTGGGTGTGTGTGTGTGGTACAGTGTCCAATGCGCACACAGACAGAGAATAAATCTTTAACCTCTTTAATGAGACTTTCTTTTGCTTTATACGTGCACACACACGTGTGTTATAATAAACAGTACACACGCGCTGTACACTCACACGTACAAACACAAAATAAAAGATATTTACACACACGCATGGTCACAGTGTTGTAGTAAACAGTACACGCACACACAGATGATGATTATGCCAGTGAGAGACGAGCACTAAGACCCAGCAGGGGAGTCGATTACCCACAATTCTACAGCGCAAGAGAGAGAGAAAAAACATAGGCTCAGTTGTGATCATATGATGCTTGTCATCAAAACAAGAAGTGCATTCGTGATACATGATACTCGGTGCTCGTAAACCAAGACTTGTTCTTTTTTCAAGTCAAAATTTATTAAAAATCTTTGCTCATCCTGCGGAACGCTCGCAAACCACGTTACTTGCAATTTGCATTACTTGCAATCCGAGGTTCTACTGTAACTTTAGGTGTTTCACTTTAGGCGTAACATTGTTTTTCTGCGGCGCTGCTTTTGAAGTTGTCTGGGCCACGCCCACAGTGATGACATCACACATACGCGGCTTTAAACATTTAACAAATGTCACTACAAACGCGAGTGGCTCTTTACTGATGTTTTAAAAGAGCTGGAGTTGCACACTGATTCACAGCCACACACACACACATGCACACACTGTTTAGCGTCCAGTCTTGCACCTATTCCTGTTCATCTGTCGAGATTAACGTAAATCAGGGATTAAATATTATTAGAATGAAACTCTTTGGCACTGGGGGGGTGAAGTGTAAACCCAGGTCATGTGATCATTACAGGGGCGGAGTGTAAACCCTGGTCATGTGATCATTACAGGGGCGGAGTGTAAACCCTGGTCATGTGATCATTACAGATGAGGGAAAGTGAGATGTGAGTTTCGACTCGCTGATCGGACTGTGAGGTCGGCTTTAGTGGAAACACTGCCAGCGCATCATCAGTAGCATTCAGTACACACACACACACACACACACATACACACACGTATTCACACCTGCTCTCTATATGTATAGATGATGGAGTTTTGTGTATTTACAGAACTGTACACTGAATAATAAACATTATTAATTCTTTATATCTTTATCATTCATTTAGAACGTCACACACTTATTACACACCGTTGTCTTCTTACTCAAATTATTATTATTATTAAAAAAGAGTTGACACACTCATGTCGTGTTCCTGACAGAACAGTGTGTGATCTCAACATTAACACCATCACTGGACAAACACAACTCAGTCAAATCACACACATGAATGAAAATGAAGGATTTTTACCAACCTGAATATTAGAAAAACTGCCAACATCAAACATCTGTCCTGTAAAAAAGAAAATCTAATAATAATAAAGGACTACATTTAAAAACCGTCATCATTAACTGTGTAAAAGATTTTATAATGGCGATAACTAAACAAAAAAAAAAGATTTTAAATCCATGTAAAATAAAATAATCCATCAGTTGTACAAATTTACTTGCAATGCATTATTATTGATAAAAAAAATAAATAAGAAGAAAACCCATAAAAGTTAAATTTGAGTAAAAAAGTTACAAAGTTTACTGTACAGTATAAATAATAACTTTTAAAGGTACAAAAAGTAATTATTTATTGTACAATGCCATTGATAAAAACATTAAAAGGACCAATTTTACCGTTGTTCAATTTATATTAAAAAAACCCCTCTAAACTAAAGCACACATTTTAAATACAAAGTTATCAAATTAAAATAATAATGAAAAAACTCATTTATAGTCAGATTTTTATGAATAAATTGAGTTTGTAATTGAATTGAATTTACTGTACAGAAGATGACTAATTAAAAAATAAAGGACTACTTTTTTATTTTTTAAGGAGGAAAGCGGTTGTGTAAATGCTCCCCCTGCTGTGAGAGGATGGAACTGCAGATATCTGTCCTGTTTCTTCTTTTCCGTATGATTTGGTGAAACACTGCCACCGGCGCCGGTCGCCCGAATCCCGGTTACTGTTCACATCGCGGTTCAGAGACTTTCTGCACTCACTCCGTCAGCACACACACACACACACACACACTGCAGCGTGACGGATACACCGTGGGTTTTATGCATGTTCGTGTGTGTGTGAGACGAGTTTAGTCTCAGGTTTGGGCCACAGTCCTAATATTCTTCACTTCTCCCTGACTTAAACTCCTCGTTAAACCTTATCGTGACAATTTTAACACTTTTTCTAGCGCTCGGCCGCGTGTCTCACGGTGCACTCTGACCGAACGCCGATCGCTACAGAGCACGACTCACTTTACATTATTGTGTCTGTTACTGTATATGATTTACAATGTGTATACACATATGCACGCACTTACAGGTGTCTGTGTATAAACACCAACACTCCTGTATATTATTAGCTATAATCTAATGTTAGTGTACGAAACACACATCTATAACCTCATTAATGCTAATGCTAATGCTAACACACGCTAAGCTGACAATATGCTGCATTATAGGAAATGTATTCCATACCATTGCGACATTTGATTGTAAATTAATGTATAACGAGACAGAGCCTTTATGATGTGTGGGGGTGACACAGGACTGCGTGGAGGGACATAAGCACACACACACACACACACACACACACACACACCTGACTGGGACCTGATCACAAGGCTGATGATAAATCATGTCCGTTTTTTCAGATTAAATT
>QNUK01001608.1:0-22500 GCA_013621035.1 Clarias magur | reverse complement strand
GACTCTGGTGTTTGACCTCGTCCTGCTTGACATCTTCAATATGGCCGACCGCGTACAGACGCAGGTGCTGAGGACGGCGCAGAACTGCACGCGCTCCGTCATGAGGACCGACTTCGTCCGATTTCACTTTAATGGAACTCTGCTAGATGGGACGCGGTTTGACTCCAGGTGAGCCGAGGACAGAGGGGACGGGGCCTTAAATTAATTTAGGTCACTGTGGACCAATAAAAACACAAACACCATTATCACTTCACTGAGGGCGTTTCCCAGACCACACCCACTATTCACTGTATAGACTGTACACAAGACACCAGAAATGTCCCATCATATCAAATAGAAATTAAATATATATGACAGCTGTGTGTGTGCGTGTGCGTGTGTGTGTGTGTGTCAGTTTTGATCGTGATCAGACGCAGAACAACCTCCTTGGAGACGGCTGGTTGATTAAAGGGCTCGCTGAAGGGCTGATGGGGATGTGTGTGGGGGAAATCAGGAACTTCGTCATCCCTCCGTTCCTGGCGTTCGGAGAGAAAGGATACGGTAAAAACAACAACAACACAAAAAATAAAGGAATAAATAAACAAATGTCTCAAGCAGTGTTTCTCTTGGACTACACATCACAGTCATCTTCAGTCATTGAGGGTGCCATTACTTTTGTCTTAGGAAAAGTAGAGAGACATTTATGAGCAGAAGGTTCATGTAAACTAAATCTTAGATTTGAACTTTAACATTTGTTTTTTGTATTAGAGAGCCACAGTAATAAAGCTGTAGTGTGTGTGTGTGTTATTAATGAGTGTTAACGGGTGAATAATCACTTCCTCGTCTGTTCTCAGGGAAGGAGATCCCGCCCCACGCCACGGTGGTGTACGACGTCCTGCTGGTGGACCTGCACAACCCTAAAGACGACATCATGGTGGAGATCCAGGAGATCCCCGAGTCCTGCACGCGCAGATCAGTGGTGGGAGATTACGTCCGCTATCACTACAACGGCACCTTCCTGAACGGCGCCGCCTTCGACAGCAGGTCAGCGCCAAGACATGGCTCACTCGCTCGCTCGCCGGGTGCTCGTCAGGACCCGTCCGAATCTATTAAACACTCTATTAAACACTCCCTCAGCTCACCTTCAGTTCTAACTGCTGTCAATATAAAGTTTGAAGGCTGTAAAAAAATAGATTTTACAACCTAAAGTTAATTTCATAAATTTTATGTCAGTTCTTATTTTGTTTATTTTCACCAAACCTTCCCATTTCATTAAATTTACTCTCACACACACAAACACACACCAGTTTACCGACAGAGACTCTCACTCACACAAGCGTACATACACACATATAAACATAAAATAAATTTTTTACACACACACACACGTGGTCACAGTGTTCCAGTGAACAGTACACACGCGCACCGCATGTTGACTATACGAGTGACGCACGCACACTGAGACCGTGAGACGTTTACCCTCGAGTGAAAGTGGGACTTGTGTTTGTACAGAATAACAGAACGCAGTCCTGAGAGTAAACACTCCCTTAAACTTCCTATATAATCCCCTGATACACTGATGCACTTATCACAGTGTCTCACCAGAGCTCGGACACCATCAAGGCAGAAAGTTCTCTCAGTACGCCGGAGCCGTGATCAGACTGTCTGGAACACCGGCCTCCCAGGAACTCCTTTAATGGCCCAAACATGTGTAAATGTCTTTGAGGGAGCTCAGGACTGTACGGAGGGTGTGGCGTTAACTTCCAGCCGCGTTCCTGTAATGTGCAGTGAGCACTGTGAGGTTGTGTGTTGTTCTGCAAAACCAAAACACATTTGATGATCAAACCACACTGTCTTTCCATTGAAGGAATTCCTGGGAGGCCGTCGTTTCAGCAGGTAGTCTGATCACGGCTCCGGCGTTCTGAGAAAATGTTCTACCTGTCAGAACTGTGTTCAATCAAAAGTCCCTCTTTGACTCGAACGGTCCTCGTATTTACTGATTATTTCTCTGTATGTTGCTTTAAATGAAACTCATCAGAGGTTTGTGCAGATTATTAATCTAAGTGTTTCCCACACTGTAGCCACACTGTATAAATGTTGTTGTTGTTGTTTTAGTTATAAGCACAACAGCACGTACAACACGTACATCGGGCTGGGCTATGTGATCTCAGGCATGGACAAAGGGCTGCAGGGCGTGTGTATGGGCGAGAGGAGGAGGATCACCATGCCCCCCCACCTCGCTTACGGACAGCAAGGAGCAGGTACGCCCGGTCACTCAGTAGGGTTAATGATCATAATAAATCATCTTATTTGTAATGCACTTTATATTTGAAGCAAATCTCAAATGCTTCAAATTATTTTGGCCCAAAAGTTCTGATAAAAAAGACCAGATTTAAAAGCATCAACAGTCTGTGGCGTCCTCAGATGGTCTGTGAGAGCGTTCCACAGTCTGGGTGCAGCTGAGAGAAAAGCCTGATCTCCCAGGGTGTGACGCTTGGTCTTGGGACGTTTCAGAAGATGTACTGACACCGAGCGGACGTTGTGTGTAGATGTGTGTGAGGTAGTTCTTTGAAGTTGGGAGGGCCATCCCCATAGACGCACTGGTGAGTAAGAAGGGCAAACTTGTATTCAATTCTGAATGAAACAGGGAGCCAATGAGGAGATTTAAGGACGGGCGTATTATGGTCGTATTTACTGTACAAGTAGAGCTGTTAATCTGGAGGACATTTTGCTTCATCATGACTTTATCTCCTCCAAGCAGATGGTCAAAGTGGATGATGGAAGAGTAGATGAGGAGGTTGAATTTATCCTGAGGTAAAGCTAAGTATCATCTGCATAGCAATGAAATAAAATTCTGTGCCGGCTGATGATAAAGTCCAGAGGAAGCATATACAATATAAACAAAATGGGGCCGAGCACTGAGCCCTGAGGAACACCACAGGTGACACTGTATGACGTAATCTGTGAAGAAGAACGTTCTGATCAACAGTATTAAAGGCCGATGGCGAGCCAGCGTCGGCCGACATCAGCAGGTCATTCGTGACTTTAACCAGAGCTGTGTGCAAAGCAGACCGGATCATTTTGTTTTACGGGCCTGTAGTTCACAAGTACTTCTGGATCTGAGTGGATTTTAAAGACGTGATCTGATGATGGCAGTTTTAATACGTCGGGGCTGAAGGATCAGTGTTCCTGTCACACCCACTTCACACAGGAAGATACACAGCTGTCAGTCATTCCAGTCTCGGAGTGTTGATGTGTTTTGTGATTTATTCCTGTGTTTCTCCAGGTACAGAGATTCCAGCCTCAGCCGTGCTGGTGTTCGACATTCATGTGATCGACTTCCACAACCCCAAAGACCCGGTGCAGGTGGACGTGACCTTCAGGCCGGAGGTGTGTAACGTCACCAGCGAAGTGAACGACATCATCCAGTATCACTACAACTGCACGCTGATGGACGGCACACTGCTCTTCACATCGTGAGCTTCGCCACACACACACACACACACACACACACACACACACACACACACACACACACACACACACACACACACACACACACACACACACACACACACACAAACCCAAACACACAAACAAACACACACACCTGCTTCTATTCCTCAGTTGTTATTTATATTTGTGTTCACTCTCTGGAGTAATTATGGATTTTAAAAGCAGTTTAAATTTTAGTTTTATTCTGCAGAAATTCCCATGAATTAATGAGATGCAGGAGCAGAGACACTTTTATTAATGTGTGGATGATAAAGAAGTGTGTATGTGTGTGTATCAGGAATGATTACAGCGTTCCTCAGGACGTCCAGTTGGGAGGAGATAAAGTGATCGACGGTCTGGATGAAGGTCTGAGAGGGATGTGTGTGGGAGAGAGGAGGACCATCATCATCCCTCCACATCTGGGACACGGAGAGACAGGAGGTGAGACACATTAGCGACATGAGAGAGACAGGAGGTGAGACACATGAGAGACAGGAGGTGAGACACATGAGAGACAGGAGGTGAGACACATGAGAGACAGGAGGTGAGACACATGAGAGAGAGACAGGAGGTGAGACACATGAGAGAGAGACAGGTGGTGAGACACATGAGAGAGAGACAGGAGGTGAGACACATGAGAGACATGAGAGAGAGACAGGAGGTGAGACACATGAGAGACATGAGAGAGAGACAGAAGGTGAGACACACGAGAGACAGGAGGTGAGACACATGAGAGAGAGACAGGAGGTGAGACATGAGAGACATGAGAGAGAGACAGGAGATAAGATACATGAGAGACATGAGAGAGAGACAGGAGATAAGATACATGAGAGACATGAGAGAGACAGGAGCTGAGACACATGAGAGAGAGACAGGAGGTGAGACACATGAGAGACATGAGAGAGACAGCAGATAAGACACATGAGAGAGAGACAGGAGGTGAGACACATGAGAGAGAGACAGGAGGTGAGACACATGAGAGAAATGAGAGAGAAAAACATTCATGTGTGTTGTGGTGTCTCTTGGGTCGCCAACTGTCCTGTAAATTTATTTTCAGGACGTTATTTGTTCTGTACTCTTTTAGGATTAAAGCAAGATCTACAGTAAAAGAGTGAAATATTATAGTTTAGATTACTGAGACACAGTGATGTGTGTGAGACGCAGTCAGTCAGTGGACAGAAGGAAAACCGTCCTTTTCCTCAGCCTGTCAGTCACTGTCTCTAACACAGAAGACAGTCCTTGAGGACATGGGCGGGAGGGAGGGGCCTAGTGGACATTACCTCAGGTCACCTGCAGGGGAGCAGGGAACAAACACACACCCTTTACAGAGTACTACAGTTAGTTGGTAACTCATCACTAACACTGAGGAATAAACCTCAGAATAAACCTCAGATGATTCCACACTGTGAGTGTTTACAGTCTCACACTCTCTCATTCTTCTGTGTGAAATCATTAGGAACAATATATAACCAGTCCACACACACCCCAGGGGAAACGATTAACGAGTGTTGACTTAGAATCAGGAGTGTGTGGTGTCCTGACGCTCATAAAAAAATAAAAAAATAAAAATAATTTTTTAAAGCCATTAAGATCACATTAAAAAAAATGTAAAGAAAAGTATAAAAATGGATAAAGGTATGCGGCGGTTCTCTCTTTATAATATTATGTACTTGGTGAAGTATAGATGAGTGTAACTGTAGTGTGTGTCCTGTGTATCCCGCCACGCCATGTCTCTAGATTACAGGACACTGGGTGTGGTGCTCTGGGTACACGCACCCGTCTCATCCTGTAACTTTAGCAAAATTAATGCAAGGGTTTTTTTTTTTTTTTTTGCGGGACACTCAGGGGTAGAGATCAGCAGGCACCGAGCACCAGAGCAAAAATTACAGCATGGGTCAAAACACAGGACAAAACTCATCACTACGTTAGAGGACTCGGATTACTTTTTGATGTAACAGTAACGCGTTTGCGCCGCCATTCAAGTCCTCAGTTACTTTTTCAAGAATGTAAGCCGTTATTCAGACAATTTCTGTAATCCAAACTTCACTGAGTGATGACGGTAGAATAATTCTAAAGGTCTTGACTAAAACAACATGCATGAGGAAGCACAAAGGAGTTTTCATTATCTGCAGTGGAAAAGAACTCGAACTAGTTACTTTATCAGAAAGTCACGCAGTAAAGTAACGGATTAGTTTATAATGACAGTCATTTTGTAACGTAATTAGTTACTTTAAATAGTCACGTCCCCCCAACACTGCTCCTCGGGCAGATCAGTGTGTAATGGCTGAGATACACTCAATATTTTTACTGCTAAAACATAATGCAAACAAACTGAGGGGCAAATAATACTAAATATTTTATTATTATTAATAATAATAATAATAATAATAATACACACACAATAATAATATACATACACTACTAATTTCAAGTTCAAACAGCTCTTGTATATATACACATTATAGAATGATAACCACTGGGTGTCACTGAGGTCATGATCCATGGACACACTGACGTATCGTCACAGCCGTAATGTCCACCTCTGATAAACACACATCCTAATAAAGTGTCTCTCTGTGTCTCTTTCTCAGCGGGCAGCGTTCCCAGCAGCGCCGTGCTGCACTTTGAGCTCGAGCTCGTCTCCATACAGAAAGGCGTTCCTGAAGGCTATCTGTTCATTTGGCTCGATGAGACGCCCAAGGACATTTTTGAGGCAATGGACATCAATCAGGATAAAGAAGTTCCACTGGAGGAGGTAACACACACACACACACACACACACACACACACACACACACACACACACACACTCTTTTCAGTATAATATAAATTGGAGTTGCATTTTCAAACAGTTAAGAGTGTGTGGGGGTGTGGTCACGTAGATCACTTCAAAGAAAATGGGGCGGGTGAGAAGACCTGCTGAGGGGGCGTGGTCTGGGGCCTGGTTATAGAGAGCAGAGGGGCGGGGCTAGACACAAGGAATGATCAACCTGAAGTGTCAGTCGATCGCTGAGACATTAATAATAGATAGAACATGACTTTATTCAGTTAGTTTTATTATTGATTAATATTGATTATTAGTGTCTCACTGTGACGTACTGAGATGAAACGCTTTACAGTTTGTGAAGTTAACAAGCTTTACTCTGTGTACGTGTGTGTATGTGTGTGTGTGTGTGTGTACTGTCTGTTTCACAAACATTTGACCTCTAAAGTGAAGTAGGACGTCCAAAGAGCTGAGAATCTCCATGTTTAACGTCTCAGTTTTCGTCTCTTCTTCTCTCCAGTTCTCAGAGTTCATTAAGCGACAGGTAGCCGAGGGTAAAGGTCGTCTGAGACCAGCACGTGAGCCAGACAGCGTCATCGGGGACATGTTTAAAAACCAGGACCGGAACGCAGACGGGCGAATCACAGCCGAGGAGCTGAAACTCAAAGCGGAGGAGGACGAGGAGAAGGAACAGGCTCGACACGAAGAACTGTGAGAGAGTCTCGGACAGGAATACAGACGGAGAGTTCACACACACACACACACACACACACACACACACACACACACACACACACACACACACACACACACACAGAGATTCCTTCCAGAGATGGAAAACACTCAGGATTGTGTCTTTTTTTCTAAAAGCCAAACAATCAGAACATCAGTAACTGAAGTGGACATGCACTGTCTTTTAATGTACATTTTATAAGCGAGTAAATAACGAGGTTTCATTCTCCAGTCCGCTCACAGAGAAAGACGGGACAGTTGTGTTTCAAATATATTTTAAACCTTTGTATTAAAGGTGTTTGGTGTGAAATGATTCTTGTATTTGCTGTAAAACCAATTGAATAAATAATGAAATAAATACATTTGTTGTTAATCTGTTCTCTATAACCTGAGAAGTGCCTGGAGTTGCAGTTCACCTGGCAGCCAGCAGAGGGCCACACTGCAATTAATCTGTTTGTAAAATTAAACTGAAAAGAGTCATTAAGAGCTCGATCAGATGCCACGTGGAACAAGAGACCATAAACACAGTCTGAGGATCAGGAGTTTTGTCTGAATTAAAAAAATTATAATTTTTTGATCCTTGTACCGAGTTATAACATTACTTACACTCACACTTCAGATTTTTAAGACAAAAACAGAAAATACACAATTTTGTAATCTTTAATACAGTATGACTTTAACAGAATACTTGTTAATTTTGCAGAATATCTTCAGCTGGTCCTTGTTTTAATGTTTCAGACGTAACAGTGATCTAATCGTCTCACAACTCGCTAAGTGATTTTAACAGTTAAATATTAAAATCTCTCAGAAAGAGAGTCACGATTTATAACGTCAACTAAATCATTTAAAGGTCCGCGGAGTCGCTCTGAGCAGAGTGAGAGAGTCACAGCTTGTGCTCCAGTCGTCTGACCCTCTCCGTTTGTTCCTCTGAACTTTGACCCTGAGCTGAACCCTGATTGGCCGGTGACGGGGACGCTGGTTTCCCGTTGGTCAGGTGAACTCTCTGGCCGTCCCTCTGCATCATTTCGGCGTGGTGATGTAATTCAGGATGGCGTTTGGGACGTCCAGCGTCTCGTCCTTCACCAGCACGATGTCATAAGCGCTGACGTACGCATCCATGCTGTCCTGCTCCTGCACACAGGAAAGAGTCAGATATAAAAACACACACACACACACACGACGGGGCGGGGGAAAGAACACACACCCTCCCCTCCGTCCCACCTTCAAGTCTGTTTTTATTTGTGTGTGCGCTGATCAACAGAGAGCTGGACCTGATGCAGGGCGAGGGACGTTCCTCTTCACATGACCTTATTTTATACATGATAGAAAGAGTTTAAACAGTCGGTCATTTTTATCAAACTAAAGATCAAAGTTCTCTTATTTTTTATGGTTAAAAGTTTAAAGTAAATTGTTTAAAAAAAAAGACATTAAAGAGCAAATTATTTAAATATGAACGAATAACTCTGTCTAGGAAACAGACCTTAAACCGCAAAACACACATATATTAAACAAGACTAACATTTAGTTTGCACCTAACATAATTAAACAAAAAGTTAATAATTTAGATTTATTAAACCAAAAGTCAGTCTTTTACCCTTCATGTGTCATCATTTCTATAAAATTAAAAGGTCAGTAATTTTTATATTTAAGTTAAACAATTGCATAATAATAGATAATTTATTTACATTTTGTTTTTAATAATGTAATTTTTTTTATTTAACATATTAAATAAAACATGTAATTTGTCGTGTATATGGACAGTTATAAAAGTTTTAAATTAGTCAGTACACGTCGTCCCCGACATACAAACATTCGAGTTAAGAATTTGCGTAGATACGAACAGACCCGGGTTCTACAAATATTCATAGATGCGAACAAATCATGGAAGTAGCTCACCTATAAAAACTTGCAAACTAAGTGTTTTTTTAAATGAATAAATGTATTTAATATTGATGGTTCAGTAATAAACCTCAGTTCTGACGAGTCTAAGACCTGTTGAAATTTCCGCATGGATGTGTGGGCGTGTCCTACTGGGCGGGGCATGAGGGGCTGGGCGTGTCACCTTGTCGTTGAGGTAGCCGATGCGCAGGATGTTCTGGAGATCCTGCACGCCCTCGGACATGTCCACGTCTCCCAGCATGTCTCCCAGCAGCAGCACGTTGGAGCGGCCGCGTACAAACTGGTGTGTGTTCTGTAGAGCGCCCTCTCTCTTATTAAACGAGTGGATCAACTCGCCCTTAAACGCACACACCACACCCTGAAACACACACACACACACACACAGATTTGTCTGTACATGGGTGTGTGAAAAAAGAAGACCACTTTGGTGTGTGTGTTTGGGTGAATACACAAAAACGCTATACAAATATAACTGAATTGTCTTGTGCTTGTGGGTCTGTCTGTGTTTCTGTCTGTCTGTGTGTTAAACACTGGACATTGTCGCAAAGCAGCTTTACACAATCAAAAGTAAATGACAGAAGTGTGTATGAGATGTGAGTGTGTGAGAGTCAGAATGATCAGATGGTCCCTGATGAACAAGCCGAGGGCGACGGTGCTGAGGGAAAAACTCCCTGAGATGGTAACAGGAAGAAACCTTGAGAGGAACCAGACTCAACAGGGAACCCATCCTCATCTGGGTGATAACGGAGAGCAGGGATTGATCTGCACTCAGACTGTGTGTCAGGAGGCTGCAGGTTCAGTAGAACAGGAGACGTGTTTAAGTTCATATGGAGTCCAGTTGGTTATTGGAGACTCAGGTAGACTGTAGGAAACTCCAGTCCTGAACTATCGAGAGACTGCAGTCACGAGTCCTCAGAGGACAGGAGCGTCTTCATGGTGAAGTGGAACTGTCCCCAGGCATCGGACACATCCCTAAGAGCACTAAGAGACACACGGGACATCCATGTGACGAGATCTCCAACCAGACACAGGGCACCAGGACGAGTCAGACAGGTCCAGAGGACACAGGGGGTCTGGATCACTGGCAGCTCAGGAGAGACATGTGTAGTGAGACACGGAGAGAGAGAGACACGGAGAGACAGGGAGAGTGAAAGAGATGACAGTTAGGTCTGGTCACAGTCACATAATGTATAAGGTGAATGTATATTAGTGCAAAGTGCAAGCAGGGACTCCGGCAGGACTGACTATGACATCACTAAAAGGAAACACAGACATGAGGGGGAACTGAGATGTAAAGCAACCAATCACCTCACCGTCAACAAACCTGAGTGAACAATGAGAGTGGGGAGGACAGCATCTAAACATAGCAGTTCACCAGAATACTCTACGTCCATGAGTCCCCCAGATCTGCTCCTTTACCTAAGGCTCATCTATTTACAAACATGCTGCGCTAAATAAATAGGTTTTTAGCCTAGACTTAAACACTGAGACTGTGTCTGAGTCCCGAACATTAACAGGAAGACTATTCCATAACTTTGGGGCTTTGTAAGAAAAAGCTCTGCCCCTGCTGTAGTTTTAATAATACGTGGTACTGACAGGCAGCCTGCATCCTTTGATGGAAGTAGGCGTGGCGGATCGTAAGACACTAACAGTTCACTCAGATACTGTGGCGCGAGACCATTTAGTGCTTTAAATGTCAAAAGTAGTATCTTAAAATCGATGTGAAATTTGACAGGGAGCCAATGCAGTGTAGATAAGATAGGGGTGATGTGCTCGTATCTTCTGGTTCTAGTGAGGACTCTCGCTGCTGCATTCTGTACTAACTGAAGCTTGTTTATACACCTAGTTGAACAACCAGACAGTAAGGCGTTACAATAGTCCAACCTAGAGGTGATAAAAGCATCAACTAGTTTTTCTGCATCATTTAGTGACAATATGTTCTTTATTTTGGCAATATTTTTGAGGTGAAAGAAAGCTATCCTGGTGATATTATCTACATGAGCTTCAAATGAAAGACTAGAATATACAGCGTGGGCCATTTCTATGGATCCACCTTAATAAAATGGGAACGGTTGGTGATATTAATGTCCTGTTTGTGGTACATTAGTATATGTGAGGGGGCAAACGTTTCAAGATGGGTGGTGACCATGGTGGCCATTTTGAAGTCGGCCATCTTGGATCCAACTTTTGTTTTTTTCAATAGGAAGAGGGTCATGTGACACATCAAACTTATTGGGAATTACACAAGAAAAACAATGGTGTGCTTGGTTTTAACATAACTTTATTCTTTCATGAGTTATTTACAAGTTTCTCTTTGTTCACAGCCATTGACATGTCGAAGAGGTTAACACGTGATGAGCGGATCAAAATTGTGTTGATATCTGGTGAACGCAGTAACCGGGTCATTGCAGCAGATTTCAATGCAAGACACCCTACGAGACCACCCATCTCCCATGCTACAGTTAGCAAACTGCTTGCTAAGTTTCGTGAAACTGGTTCAGTGTTGGATTTGCCAAAATGTGAACGCATGAAAACTGTCACTAATGAACAAACATGAGTGGCTGTCCTAGCTTCATTCAGCAAGAGCCCACAGCGTAGCACTCGCCGCATGTCACTGGAGAGTGGCATTAGTCCAACATCCCATCGGCGGATATTAGCTACTCACAAATGGCGCCCTTACAAACTCCAGCTACTGCAGCATCTCAACGAGGATGACCCAGATCGGTGCACACAATTTGCAGAATGGGCAAAACAAAAATTGGAACAGGACCCTCAGTTCACGCAGACGATTTTGTTCAGTGATGAGGCAAACTTTTATGTGAATGGTGAAGTTAACAAACAAAACCACCGCTATTGATCTGACACTAACCCACATTGGATAGATCCCTCCAAGACTGTTGGAACAAAAAAAGTGATGGTATGGTGTGGTATATGGGGTACAAAGATAGTGGGGCCATTCTTCATCAATGGAAACCTCAAAGCCACTGGATATTTGAAATTGCTACATGATAGCCTGAAATTGCTACATGATAACCCTGTTTCCCTCTTTATGCACTGAAGCTGGCACGTTCCCTGAGTTTTTCCAGCAAGATGGTGCACCACCACATCATGGGTGTCAGGTCCGAGCATTCCTAGATGAACAGTTTCCTGAAAAGCGATATTGTCGGGCCAGTTTGAATGGTCCCCTTGGCGGGTTCTCCTGGATCTTGACCCCCCTCTTTAGACTCTTAGGATCTTTGGGTGGGGTCAATTTTGAAGGCAACGGTCTATGGTGCAAAGATTACGAGATGCAGCAGCACCTGAAATCACGGATACTGCCTGTGCTGGCATTTCTCCCGCAGTGTTACTGCGTGTGGAAGAGGGAAAGAGGCCGCATTGACAATCCATCACAATGGGCAGCACATTGAACACATTTTATAAGTGGTCAGAAACTTGTAAATAACTCATGAAAGAATAAAGTTAAGTTAAAACCAAGCACACCAGTGTTTTTCTTGTGAAATTCCCAATAAGTTTGATGTGTCACATGACCCCCTTCCTATTGAAAAAAACAAAAGTTGGATCCAAGATGGCCAACTTCAAAATGGCCACCATGGTCACCACCCATCTTGAAAAGTTTGCCCCCTCACATATACTAATGTGCCACAAACAGGACGTTAATATCACCAACCGTTCCCATTTTATTAAGGTGTATTCATAGAAATGACCCACGCTGTATAATCACACCGAGGTCTTTTATTGTTGCACTAGATAGAACAGAAAGGCCATTTAAATTTACCGTGTGATATAAAATCTTGCTTCTAGCTGCTTGTGGTCCTATGACTAGAACTTCTGTCTTATCAGGATTAAGCAGAAGGAAGTTAATTAGCATCCAGTCTCTTATATCCTTTACACATTGCTCAACTTTTGTAGGTTGATTTTTCTCATCTGGTTTTGCTGATACATATAACTGTGTGTCATCAGCATAACAATGAAAACTAATATCATGCTTACATATTATGTTGCCCAAAGGAAGCATAAAGGGAAAAAAAGCATTGGACCTAAAACTGAACCCTGTGGAACACCAAACTCCACTTTAGAACATGCAGAACAATCACCATTTAAATCTACAAATTGATAATCAGTCAAATAGGATCTGAGTCAGGAGAGGACTGTTCCCTTAATTCCTACTACCTTTTCTAATCTGTGAAGGAGAATACTATGAACAATGGTGTCAAAAGCTGCACTGAGGTCCAGTAACACAAGTATAGTGACGCAACCCTGATCAGAGGTCAATAGGAGGTCGTTTACTACTTTAATGAGTGCTGTCTCTGTGCTGTGATGCAGAATCTTAGAGATAAAGGGGAGGTTTGATATCGGCCTGTAATTGGACAGCAGCACCTTCCCTTGTGGGATGGACACCGTCCCGCCCTAACAGGCCAGTTTTGCTCTCAAAAGTCTTCCAGTTCTCTATCAAGCCCACGTTGTTTTCGGAGCACCTCTTGGACATCCAACGGTTCAGCGACCGCAACCTGCTGTAAGCTATGTCGCTACGTCTCACAGACACACACCCGCGCACAGACAGAGACGCACGCACAGACAGAGACGCACGCACAGACAGAGACGCACGCACAGACAGAGACGCACGCACAGACAGAGACGCACGCACACACAGAGACGCACGCACACACAGAGACGCACGCACACACAGAGACGCACGCACACACAGAGACGCACGCACACACAGAGACGCACGCACACACAGAGCGGCGGTGTGTTTACGTGTTGGTCGTAGTCCATGTAGTTGGAGAAGATGCGGACGTTGGAGTGGAAGACGGCGTGTGCTCTGATCACCTCCTCCAAAACATCTCCAACTCCGGCTGAGAAGATCAGGAGAGGCACAGAGTTCTGCTGCAACACGTCGAAGAATGACTTGTAACCCTCCCTAACACACACACACACACACAGTATGTCCTGACATGATCACACACAGAAGAGCTCTAGTAAATGAAATGAGGTGCATTGTGGGTAATGACCTCAGCATGGCGCCCGAGTCTCTCACAGCCTGAGACAGCTGGTCCTTCCTGATCTGCTGCTGGACCAGTAAGTCATGAGCTTGTGTCCACCTGACACACACACACACACACACACACACACACACACACACACACACACACACAGTTTTCAGACAGTGTGAATAGATTTTTTAAAAACACAATTCAATTTAATTAAAAATGAATAAAACTGATAATGAGAGTAAAGTGTGTGTGTGTGTGTGTGATCACACACCACTCCTCCATGTGAGGGACTTTCTCCTCTGCAGACATGGAGCTGTTGATCTCGATGGGGTAATAATGATCGAACAGTTTCGACATCTGAGGGAGAAGTGAAGATACAGAAACACCAGCTCAGAACATGAGGAGGAGAAAACTGTTAAATAATGAAATCAGAGAGAAACAAAAAACCCAGCGGTCCTTCAAGATATTTATCTGTTCCATTATTTATGTCATATAATGCATTATATTATATAATACAAGGGGCGTTCAGGTCAAACTGGGACTGACATTTCTGGTGTAAAAGCGATTACAGTACGGTGATGAGACTCTCAGTAAAACATCCGAATATTGAGAATGATTGACTGAAGATTTCTGATCACACTGTAACTTTAGATGGCCTTTCTGTTCTATCTACAGCAGTGTGATTATAGATTCCAGCCTTTCGTTTGAAGCTCATGTAGATAATATCACCAGGATAGCTTTCTTTCACCTCAGAAATATTGCCAAGATAAGAAACATATTGTCACTAAATGATGCAGAAAAACTAGTTGATGCTTTTATCACCTCTAGGTTGGACTATTGTAACGCCTTACTGTCTGGTTGTTCAACTAGGTGTATAAACAAGCTTCAGTTAGTACAGAATGCAGCAGCGAGAGTCCTCATTAGAACCAGAAGATACGAGCACATCACCCCTATCTTATCTACACTGCATTGGCTCCCTGTGAAATTTCACATCCATTTTAAGATACTACTTTTGACATTTAAAGCACTAAATGGTCTCGCGCCGCAGTATCTGAGTGAACTGTTAGTGTCTTACGATCCGCCACGCCTACTTCCATCAAAGGATGCAGGCTGCCCGTCAGTACCACGTATTATTAAAACTACAGCAGGGGGCGGAGCTTTTTCTTACAAAGCCCCAAAGTTATGGAATAGTCTTCCTGTTAATGTTCGGGACTCAGACACAGTCTCAGTGTTTAAGTCTAGGCTAAAACCCTATTTATTTAGCGCAGCATGTTTGTAAATAGATGAGCCTTAGGTAAAGGAGCAGATCTGGGGGACTCATGGACGTAGAGTATTCTGGTGAACTGGTATGTTTAGATGCTGTCCTCCACACTCTCATTGTTCACTCAGGTTTGTTGACGGTGAGGTGATTGGTTGCTTTACATCTCAGTTCCCCCTCATGTCTGTGTTTCCTTCTGGCTCCTCCCTTTTAGTGATGATGTCATAGTCAGTCCTGCCGGAGTCCCTGCTTGCACTTTGCACTAATATACATTCACCTTATACATTATGTGACTGTGACCAGACCTAACTGTTATCTCTGTCTCACTACACATGTCTCAGTCCTGAGCTGCCAGTGATCCAGACCCCCTCTGTCCTCTGGACCTGTCTGACTCGTCCTGGTGTCCCTCTTCAGGTTGGAGATCTGGTCACATGGAGCCCCGTGTGGTCTGTCTGGGACGCGTGTGGTGACTGGGGACGGTTCCACTTCACCATGAAGACGCTCCTGTCCTCGGCTGATACAGACAGCTGTCCTCTGAGGACTCGTGACTGCAGTCGCTCGATAGTTCAGGACTGGAGTTTCCTACAGTCTACCTGAGCCTCCAATAACCAACTGGACTCCATATGAACTTAAACACGTCTCCTGTTCTACTGAACTTGCAGCCTCCTAACACACAGTATGAGTGCAGATCAAATCCCTGCTCTCCGTTATCACCCAGATGAGGATGGGTTCACTGTGCAGTCTGGTTCCTCTCAAGGTTTCTTCCTCTTCACATCTCAGGGAGTTTTTCCCTCAGCACCGTCGCCCTCGGCTTGTTCATCAGGGACCATCTGATCGTTCTGATTCACACACATTACACAATCAAAAGAATTATTTAAGTTTGTATGAAAAGCTGCTTTGCGACGATGACAACTGATAAAAGCGCTATACAAATTAAATTGAATTTTTAAAAAAATCTGTTTGTCTGTAGATGATAATCTCGGCCGAGTCGTTCACGTGAACTTTCAGAGAGTGGAACGACTGATAAGTGACAATCAACATTGTGTGTGAACCGTACACACACTCATTCACCACTCGCACATTACAGGAATCAGCTGGGAGTTATCGCCACACCCACGTGTGACCTCACATGTTTGGGTCATTAAAGGAGTTCCTGGCAGGCCAGTGTTTCAAATGTGAATCAGACAGGTGTGTGTGTGTGTGTGTGTGTGTGTGTGTGTGCGGCTCTGGTGAACAGAGAGAACTTCTGACCTTTCTGCTGAAACACTGGGATAAGACTGTGTTCTGTACAATCAAAAGTCCCGCTTTGACTTGAACGCCCCTTGTGTGTGCATCAATTATACCAAAACCGACTCCAGTGAATCAGTGCTCATGGACTCAGGAGGAGGTTTACCTTGGCTTGACACTCTGCACTGATGAGAGTGCTGTTGTCCAGAATATCTGAAAAAAAAATAATAATAATAATAAAAATAATAATGATCATCAGTCTGTATTAATTGTTTCATGTAACCAATCAGTAATCAGTTGTGTAAAGGGGCGGTCCTTCCTGTGAGTCAGTTCTGTTATAAAGTATAAATGATCAGGAGGAGACGACGTCAGGGGAGCGTTAGAGCTGAGGATGAGACCGACAGTGACAGCTCTGATCACAAACGTCTCATTACTCAGCTCTCATCGGTTTAAACACACCAGCTCTTATACACTGAAACGTGTGTGTGTGTGTGTGTGTGTGTGTGTGCGTGCGCACAGAGTGAGAGGAAATGGGAAAGGTATTATAAGGGACAGGAATCAATAGTCACCTCCTGATACGATATTATTACGATACTGCGGTGTTGATTAGATTAATATCATGATTTCTATAAGTTATAAGATTTTATAAATATCTGATTCAATTTGACATTTTTCCTCTATTTTATTACAATTTTATAACATTCGGTTTGTCACTTAAATTCCAAGCACAGAATTTAAACACTACAAACTAACTACAAATACAAGAGTTTACCATTTAACTTCAAATGAACTTCAACACAAAGCTACAGTGTTAGTGAGCAGCGCAGTGTTTGTATCTCCGTCATCGGTCATCATTATTATTTCTAAACAAACTTCATGAATAATTCACTTCTACACACAGGATGGAAGTGTGTAAATAGTTCAGAGAGAGCGCCACCTGTAGGATTATAAAGACACACCGATGTTTTACTGCCTCAAACACCTCCAAAGTCTCAAAAATCAACTCAACAGTGAGCAAACTGCGATTGTCTAATGTATGTGATTACGGCTGAAGCGATTCCTCAAGTAACTCGAGGAAAAATGATCGAGGGAAAATCTTCTGCCTCAAAGCTTCTTTTAATTAATTTTAAAAGCTTGCGTTATGTTTTTGTGTGTATTATGTGTTTGGCGTGACACAGCGCGCTTCCGGATGCAAACCGCCAGTAAACACCGCCAAAGAAGAAGCGCTTACGTCACACACAAAGCGGAAGGCGACGCAAACAGTTAGCGCTGTATTGATGTGAGGGAGCAATAAAAATATATTAAAATTTATTTTAAAGTGTGACTTTGTTTTTTGGCTACTTAAAGTCATTTGAAATACCTTTTTCTTTTAGTTTTGCATCTGAGAAAAGGCTGTGAAATAAGAATGTGTGGCTGTAATGCACTTAATTCATCTCAGTCAACTTTAAGCTCTTCCTTGTATTGTGAATAAGGACAATGTTTATTTCTGATCAAATGCTGTATACATAAAAAATAAAAAGTTGATTTTTCTAAAAAGAAAACCAATGAATCTTTATTTCTCTTATATATTTTACATTGATGTTTAATTAAGAAAAAGTGCATTTCATCCGATTACTCGATTACATTTTTGATAGAATACTTGATTACTAAAATATTCGATAGCTGCAGCCCCAGTGTGACTTTTAAATAATTAGTGCTGACGGTGTTTTGAAACCGAGTTTAAAGCTCTGAAGCTCCTGCGCTCAGTACACATCGGTTTTATCTGAGACTGATCAGCTGATCACAGGCCACGCCCACTCACACTGAACACCAGACGAGTCTGATCACTGACAGATCGAAGCGCTTCGTCTCTATTATTAATGTAAATATAGTTTTTATAAAATCAGTGTGGAGGTTCTTGAATCAGACACACACACAAGAATCACCGTTTATAACTGAATAGATTTTTATTTGAATACTAAAACTGTGTGTATGTGTGTGTGTGTGTATGTGTGTGTATGTGTGTGTGTGTGTGTGTACTCACTGTGTGTGGTCGGGCAGCGAATCCCATTGTGAGCAAACCTGGTGAGCGTCATGTCGAAGTCAGAAATCACCTAAAAATTATACACACACACACACACACACACACACACACACATTAAAAGGACACCACACACACTGCACACTCTCTCTCTCCAACATCCAGGTGTGTGTGTGTGTGTTTGTGTGTGTGCGCACAGTTGTACAGGTATTTGAGAGGAAACAGGGGAACCCTGATGGGACCGACAGACTCGAGGAGGAGGAGGAGGAGGAGGAGCTCCACACAGACATCAGCCTGGGGCCAGGACTGCTCACAGCTTGTGTGTGTGTGTCTATACCTGCAGTGTGTGAGGTCCTTCTTTCTGCATGTTGTTGATGATGGTCTCGACTCGTCCTCTGTCTCTCACACACACACTCGGTCTGTTCAGCTCCGGGATCTGAAACAGGAAGAACAACATTTCACATTATTGTTATTTACACACACTGTGTGACAGAAGTGAGGGACTAGTGTGTGTGTGTGTGTGTCAGTGAGCTGGAGTCGCCAAGAGAGAGAGAGAGAGAGAGAGAGAGAGAGCTAGAGAGAGAGAGACGGGGTGTGTGTGTGTGTCTGGCTGATCTCTGACCAATCAGAGTGAGACATTAATATTCACATCACATTTCTGTATTAAAGGTTCCTCCGTATGACTCTCTCTCTCTCTCTCACACACACACACACAGACACACACACACACACACAGACCAGAACAAGCGCATTAATCTGACCCTGCACTACTCTCAGGGCTGCTGTTAGAGAGAACTAATCAGAGCACAGATCTGACCTCACGCTTTCTCAGCTGCTGGAACACTGTGAAGACACTGCGGACAGGACAAGACATCCAGGGGCTGTTAAAGACCTACACACACACACACACACACACACACACACACACACACACACAGTCACCTGCCTAAGTGTTCCTCTACCATCAGCTTTCACTCACTACAATAAAATATTATTTAACCCTAATAAAATAAATGGTTTAATTTATTTCCTGTCTAAATAATAATAATAATAATAATAATAATAATACTAATAATAATGTCCCAACGTAGATAGAATTAATGTATCTATTCATTCCGCCCTTCTTTCGACAAGCTCCTGCCATTCATCCGGAATACAGGTGGAGTAAATAGGAATGAATTACATATAGAAATAAATTCCTCAATCTGCTCGTGAGGTCTCTTACCATTTTCTAAATAATGTTCAGAACTTTAACCGCTTGTGAAGATAAAAATCACGGCTTGTTTTTCGCCCACAGTTAAGCTAACGAGCTACTTGTCTCGAAGAAGCTAATGTGTAAATAAAGCTAGCAGAGCCTAAGGACCCTCAGGACCCCTGCAGGTATCAGTGAGATCCGCCTGATCAGAAACTACATTAAAGGTGTCTTGTTTGTGCCTGAATAAAATGTGTCACTGTTTTAACTATTGATCAATTGTTTGGATAAATAAAACTGAAATATAAAAGTCAGATGAGATAAATTTATTCTTAAAAGTAATGGATCAGTCCCTGTGAGATGAGTGTTGATAAAGTGACAGTACACAAGCATTTGAAATTTGGTCCAGAAAAAAATAAAGTGTCAGTGCCTTTGTCAGGAGTTACTAGTTTCCTCAGGGTACTCTGGTTTCCTCCACCGCCCAAATGTAGGTCATCTCCAAACAGACTGTGATGCAGATAGCTGTAGATAGATACAGTGGAAACTTGGATTGTGAGTAATTCAGGCTGCGAGTGCTTTACAAGGTGAGCAAAATCTTTTAACAAATTTGAAGTTAATAAACGAGCGAGGACTTTATATATGGGTAGTACGCATGCGCTTGGTCTGCCGAGCGTCACATGACCACAACTGAGCCAATGGTCCTTGTGAATGTATTTTTGGTTCGACTTCGTACCACCAGCTTTACTACAGGCCGTAGTACAAGTCATGTGGCCAGAGGTATCATCCTCACTGGAGACATCCATAATACTCAGTAAATAGTCAACAAAACTTCTCAAACTGTATTATAACAAGATAAAGTAGATATAACATGTTGGTGATGGTCGCGGTTGTTTGGGTCGATCCTCAGCAGGTGCGGTGTCAGCAGAAGTGCACAGGAGTGTGCAGAACAGGTGAGACCAGCAGCGCTGAGCTGCACGTGTATGAATCAAAATGATAAGATTGTCCCTGATGAACGAGCCGAGGGCGACGGTGGCAAGGAAAAACTCCCTGAGATGGTAATAGGAAGAAACCTTGAGAGGAACCAGACTCAACAGGGAACCCATCCTCATCTGGGTGATAACGGAGAGCAGAGAATGATCAGCATAATAATGTGTACTGGAAGTTCAGTATAAAAGGAGACGTGTTAAAATTTAAATTAAAAGGAGTCCAGTTTGTTCCCGGAGGCTCAGGTAGACTGTAGGAGATTCCAGTCCTGAGCTATCGAACAACTGAAGTCACAGGTCCTCAGAGCATCAATCGATGATAGGACAGTCTTCATGGAAACCATCCCCAGCCACCAAGCGCATCCAGGCAGACCACACGGGGCATCCATGTGACGGGATCTCCAACCAGAAGCAGGACTCCAGGACGGGTTAGACGGCTCCAGAGGGCAGAGGGGTCTGGATCAATGGCAACTTAGGAGCGAACATGTATAGCTCAACAGAGAGACAGAGAGAGGGAAAGGAGAGAGGACGAGAAAAGGAGAGAGCAGAAAGGAGGAGAACAGTGAAATAAGGAGAGTCGGCACTTAGGTCATGTACAGTCAACATGTATAAGGTGAATGTATATTAGTGCAAAGTGCAAGCAGGGACTCCGGCAGGACTAACTATAACAGCATAACTAAAAGGGAGAGCCAGAAGGAAACACAAACATGAGGGCTCCCTGAGATGTAAAGCAACCAATCACCTCACCGTCAACAACCCTGAGTGAACAATGAGAGTGGGGAGGACAGCATCTAAACATACCAGTTCACCAGAATACTCTACGTCCATGAGTCCCCCAGATCTGCTCCTTTACCTAAGGTTAATCTATTTACAAAAATGCTTGGCTAAATAAATAGGTTTTTAGCCTAGACTTAAACACTGAGACTGTGTTAACATTAATAGGAAGACTATTCCATAACTTTGGGGCTTTGTAAGAAAAAGCTCTTCCCCCTGCTGTAGTTTTAATAATACATGGTACTGACAGGCAGCCTGCATTCTTTGATTGAAGTAGGCGTGGCGGATCGTAAGACACTAAGAGTTTACTCAAATACTATGGCACGAGACCATTTAGTGCTTTAATGTCAAAAGTAGTATCTTAAAATCGATGCGAAATTTCACAGGGATTTCACAGGGAGCCAATGCAGTGTAGATAAGATAGGTGATGTGCTCGTATCTTCTGGTTTTAGTGAGGACTCTCGCTGCTGCATTCTGTACTAACTGAAGCTTGTTTATACACCTAGTTGAACAACCAGACAGTAAGGCGTTACAATAGTCCAACCTAGAGGTGATAAAAGCATGAACTAGTTTTTCTGCATCATTTAGTGACAATATGTTTCTTATCTTGGCAATATTTCTAAGGTGAAAGAAAGCTATCCTGGTAATATTATGTGCTTCAAACGAAAGGCTGGAATCTATAATCACACCAAGGTCTTTTACTGTTGAACTTGATCGAACAGAAAGGCCATTTAAAGTTACAGTGTGATCAGAAAGCTTACGTCTAGCTACCTGTGGTCCTATGAACAGAAATTCTATCTTATCAGGATTAAGCAGAAGAAAATTAATTAATATCCAATCTCGTATGTCCTGCACACACTGCTCAATTTTAGCAAACTGGTTTTTCTCATCTGGTTTTGCTGAGACATATAATTGTGTGTCATCAGCATAACAATGAAAACTAATACCATGTTTACGAATTATGTTGCCCAGAGGAAGCATGTAAAGGAAAAAAGCAGTGGGCCTAAAACTGAGCCCTGTGGAACACCAAACTCCACTTGAGAACATGAGGAATGATCACCATCTAATCTACAAACTGATAACGATCAGTCAAGTAGGATCTGAGCCACAAGAGGGCAGTTCCCTTAATTCCAACTACCTTTTCTAATCTGTGAAGGAGAATACTATGATCAATGGTGTCAAA
>QNUK01001607.1:0-39593 GCA_013621035.1 Clarias magur | reverse complement strand
CTACAGGAAAACACAGACCATATTTTCAGTTGCAGATGTTACGCAATTTCTTGAATTTAATGGTAGAATTCAATTGTCAGTTTTTGTATAAACTATGTTTATGAGAATGCTTTATGAAATGTTTCATATTTACTTTGGATTTAATTCTTTTACTTTACTTTTATCACTGATAGTCTATTATGAATATGGCCATTAAATATTATACCAATGTGCCACCAAAAGCTCCAATATGTTGCCCAGTCCCATGTTTTAATGACTGTAAACTTGACAATAGCAGCAACAACAATGTCATAACATATGAAATGCTGGTTACTATAATAGGTTACTATGTAGGTGTGTAAAAACATTATAACCCTGTAACAAAGTTTTAAACTCTAAATAATGATAATTAAGCATACATTTTGTGGAAGATATAATATCTTAGTGATAAAGGTTTATCCACCTATCAGCCTTCATGGCAGCTCTGGGACACCAGAGCTTTGCTCCACAAAATTATAAATATCCACCATTTTTTTGGCAGATTATTCTCCACAGGCACAAATGGTGGTCTATACACCACCCTTTTTATTTATTTATTTATTTATTTATTTATCATTATATGTGGTTCTTAAGTCCATCTTATGAAGGTTTGTATTATCATTAGCTGTGGTGTACTTTTTATGCACATCAATATTTATAAAACTAATATTTACAAAAGCAAGTTAAACCGAGAGTAACGGTACAACACAGCATGATTGTTTGTGTACAAGAGACATGAAATGCATGTGTTATGTGTAGGAAGCTGTTGCATTTGGTAATGTCTGCTTGGTATGTTTGCTATTTATAAACTGCATTATTATTATTACCTTAAGGGACATTAGAAAATCCGGTGTATGCAGTCGATTGATGCCTGATTTGACATTATACAACTTCACAAATTGCAGGCTAATTTATCTGTTATGACAAATCTGTGGAAAGTGGATTTAAAGTGTTTTTCAAAATCATTTGAAATTCACACTGATGTAACCAAAATAATGTGAAAGTAAACGTTTTATGATTGTGACTTAAATATACAATGCAAACATTGTAAATATTTTTTTTCTTGAAACTGGCAAAATGAACATTTAAACATTCAAGCATTCTGCAAAAATGCTGTATAGTTCAAAATCTAATTGCATTGTACACTTTTGCTTGAAGGACCACCACCCCATCCTCACCCCGTTTACCTTATCCCAAAGATGCTAATATCTCTGCTAAACTTGGAGAACTGTAGAGGCTGCTGAAACTGGCATGTTCCAGGAACCATCTGGAACCATTCAGTGAAACATCCCCTTGCGGTATGGGGCATTATCATGCTGGATGTGTCCATGCAAGTGTGAATAAACTGTAGCCACAAAAGGATAAACTTGCTCTGCAGTGAGGTCCAGACGCGCCATGCTGTTCAGATGTTCTTTCGTGTATATCAGAGGCCTTAATGAGTGCCAGGAAAACATTTTTCACACCAAACACCAAACAGGATTTCTGCATGGCTGCTTGTGCCAAATTCGGTTCCCTTCAGCACCATTGTTTTTAGTAGCATTAGTATTAAAATGGAGGCGGCAGTAAAACATTACCATTTTTGGGTTTCAATTAGAAACCTGGATATAAATAGATTACCATGAAATATTTTGGAGGAGTATTTGCACAAAAAAATATCACAACTTATTTTACATTGGGGAAAAAACACATTTTGTGGTATTTTTCTGGCAATTCATTTTGTGACTTCATCAGAAATCTTGCTATGGTAATTCTTGCTTCAAATAATATACCAATAAAATAAAACTATGTAAAAAAAGATATATGAATTAAGATAAACAAGACTGAAATGGTAAGAATAGGAAAAGTTTGAGACCAGTCTATGTTTAGGATGTTTTGTGTATATATATACATACATACAGAAATAAACACTTCAAACACATGTCATATACACACATTTACACATGTTCTATTTTAGATTGCTGTTTAAATGTAAGCAAAAGTGACACTGAGCATGTGTATGTGTTGAAACTGGAAAAATGAACATTTAAACCATCAGACGTTTCAAGCATTCTGCAAAAATGCTGTATAATTCGAAATCTAATGTATATTAAAGCATGTGTACCTGTGGTATGACACGTCATTGGATTTCATAAAAAAAAAAAAAATCGATCACAAGTTTTTGCATAAATTTGAAAAGTCCATGTTAGCTTGAGAGCACATTGTCATTAGCAAAAAGGGGATGTGCCAGATTACCAGAGTTTTGTGAATCTTGTGGATTTTTTCACCCTCATTTGCACACATTTGTTTTTCTTAAAGACATTTTGATAAGGAGCCATGGGTAAAAATTCTCTATAAAACACATCTTAAATGCATACACACAAAAACACATAAAGTGTAAGCAACAGTGTTGACTGATTGGAGGTTGAGTTGCTGATTGCACGGTTGAGCTGTCAGGGAAGGTGATTGGTATTCTTACCCCCATACCAATATACTGTAAGCATTGCAAGGTGGTAGGTGGGATAAACTAATGTAGGATAAACCATGAGAATGGTGAAACAATGTATTCAGCTTCTGGTGTCATGGCCTGTGTCATCCAAAGCCCTCAACCCAATAGAAACCTGCTGAACAATGGTGAACAAAGCAGTAGGAGTGAAAAAAAAAAAAAAACAAGTGACACAAGATTCTTGCAGACATCTTTTTGACTCTATGCCCAGCTGGATTCAATAGATTTTAAAGGTAAATGACTTTATACTAAATATTATTTGTATGTTATAATATTATTATATTATTAGTATATTAAGTGTATAGCAATTTTACTGAAATTGTTTGTTTTATATCGTTGTATAATTGTATAATATAATTGTTACGAATTGTTTGTTTTATATATACTGTACTGTAATAGTGGTGGCACAATGCTTCCATTTCCTGCTTGTGAACTTAGCTTAGAAATTCTTACATAATTATTATTGCATGTGTATATTTGAAATGAGAAATCAAATACTGTATTCTTACACCCAAAAAAATATCAAAAAGATATCAAATGTAGGATCAGATAATTCAATGTCTTGATATAAAACATTTGGAAAAAAATGCTCTTCCATGTTAAGCAGGTGAATATATTTACTGTACTTTACATGACAAATACTGTTGTTAAGCAACAGATGCCTTTTACATTTTTGTTTGTTTGTTTGTTTGTTTGGTTGGTTGGTTTTATTTTTGAGTGACAAAATATGCCAGACATTCGATGACCACTGTGCCAAACATATTTGGGGAAATTGTAAAAAGAAGGCAGTTTTTTTTTTTTTTTTTTAGCTTTTAGTTTCACAAAATTTGACAGTTTTTAGTTTTACAGATTCACAGACAATAAAATCAAATTTATAGATAAGACACAAACAATCAAGACAATCTATTCGAAGTTAAAGTATCCGATACATTTCTTAATAGTTAAAAAAAGTGGTTTAACTTAACACTAAGAAAGGGTAAACCACTTTGATGTTTGAAGCAACCAAACAGAAAAGCAAATAAATAAATGTGTTAGTGCTTTAAGGCAAATTGGAATTATTGTAAACGCACACCGGTCTGCCATAACACTAAAACCATCTGGTAGCTTCCTGTTTTTCGTATTGTTCCCGCGAAAGTTCCTCGTCTGTTTGAAACAG
Organism: Clarias magur; assembly: GCA_013621035.1. Taxonomy (NCBI): domain Eukaryota; kingdom Metazoa; phylum Chordata; class Actinopteri; order Siluriformes; family Clariidae; genus Clarias; species Clarias magur. The sequence continues at coordinate 35,937 of QNUK01001607.1, read as the reverse complement.
AGTTTTATAATATATTTTGTTTAGTTTTTTATAATTATATACTTTTCCCGTTTTTACGCTTTAATACTACTGGACTTTATCCGATTTTTTGCGCTTTTTGGGAGAACGCGCGTATCATCTGACCAACAACAACCGAATCCATCACCAAATAATCACAACTCCGGCACAAAGAGTACGTTATCATGTCTACCATTCAGCTCGCTCAGTGTGTGGAGTGCAGGATGTTTAGACATTCTTCCTCCGTCATTAGTGATAATTTTATTTGTGATAGTTGTGTGTTAGTTAGCACCCTGACGGAGAAGATAGTAGCATTAGAGGAGCGCATCCAGACTTTAGAGAGGGTTAGAGAGCGCGAGAGCAGCGGTAATCCTGTAGTGGAAAGTCTGGGTGCCACAAGTGGAGATAATCATCCCCCGACTCCGGCAGTAGAGCCCTCACAGCGGGGCGAGTGGGTGACGACTCGGCGGCATACTCGTTCAGCCAAAGCTAACGCTAAGGCTAGCCCACCGGAGCACACCTCTTCTGCGCTTCACGTGACCAACAGGTTCGCTCTCCTCAGTGATGCACCCGCTGAGAAACCTGAAAGAGCTCTGGTTATAGGAGACTCTATATTGAGACACGTGAAATTAGCTAGGCCTTTAGGGGCGCCAGCGGCAGTGGTCAGGTGTATCCCGGGAGCCAGAGCACCGGACATAGCAGGTAATCTTAGGGCTCTAGGTCAGCATAGGTTCTCTAAGATAGTGGTACATGCTGGAGCTAACGATATACGCCTTCGTCAGTCAGAGGTTAGTAAGAGTAACTTTACAGAGGTGTTTAAAATAGCGAAGGCGATGTCCGAAGAAGTAGTTTGCTCTGGTCCCATCCCAATGAGACGTGGCGACATAGCTTAAAGCAGGTTATGGTCGCTGAACCGCTGGATGTCCAGGTGGTGCTCCGAAAACAACGTGGGCTTCATTGACAATTGGAAGACTTTTGAGGGCAAAACTGGCCTGTTAGGGCGGAACGGTGTCCATCCCACTCGGGAAGGTGCTGCTCTCATTTCTTGTAGTATAGCACATAGTCTCAGAAGAGGCCTAGTTAATCGGTGACAATCCAGAGCCCAGGCCAGGGAGCAGACAGACAGGCTAAACCAACCGTCTGCTAGCTGCATAGAGTCGTCACTCAGGGTTCATCAGATTGAGACTGTGTCTGTTCCCCGAGATAAACATAAACATACATTTAGAAAGACTCAGAAAGTCTGTTTTAGTAATTTAATTAACATAGACACCACAAACTCAGATCACACTGAATGCGCAGCAAGCACCTCTGATCTGAAGCTAGGACTGTTAAATATTAGATCTCTCGCATCTAAAGCAGTTATTGTTAATGGAACTATCACAGATCAGGAGTTTGATGTATTATGTTTAACAGAAACCTGGATTAAACAGGACGAGTATGTGGCTCTAAATGAAGCGAGTCCTCGGCTAAGCCTCGGCTAACTGGTAGAGCCAGTTAGCCGAGCCTCGGCTTGGTTACACCAGCCTCGGCTAACTGGTAGAGGAGGAGGAGTCGCAGTTATTTATAACGATAATCTGTCTCTCGTACAAAAACACAGTTTTAAATCTAATGCATTTGAAGTTCTCTATAGTAACATAAAGTCAGCTCTGTCAATCCCGCTAATCATCATTTACAGACCCCCTGGGCCGTACTCGGAGTTTCTCTGCGAATTTGCAGATTTCCTTTCAAACCTTGTTGTTTCTGTAGATAAAGCGTTAATTGCTGGAGACTTTAATATTCATTTTGAGAATCCGGAAGACCCTCTGAGAACAGCATTCTTGTCCATACTGGACTCAGTAGGAGTAAATCAGTGTATAGTAGGACCCACTCATAAAGCAGGTCACACTTTGGATTTAATATTATCCTTCGGATTAAGTATAGGAAATATAACCACAATTCAACAGTCTGAAGTTATCTCAGATCACTACCTTGTCTCGATTAAAGCGTGTTATAGTAATAATGTACGCACAGCACCGCGCTTCCACCTTAAACGTACATTTACATCAAATACCGCACAGAGCTTTATCAATAATCTTCCAGAATTATCTACTTTGATTGGATCGCCATCTGACTTCACAGAACTCGAACAGGCGAATGAATATCTAGAGTCAGCACTTCGTTATAGCTTAGATAATATCGCTCCAGTTAAAAGGAAAATGATTAGAGATAAGAAACTTGCTCCTTGGTATAATGACCACACACGTGCTTTAAAACAAACCGCTCGCAAATTCGAACGTAAATGGCGCCAAACTAAATTGATAGTATTTAAAATAGCTTGGAAGGAGAGCATCCTGAACTATAAAAAAGCTCTCAGTGATGCTAGATCAACGTATCTCTCCACTCTTATAGAAAATAACAAAAACAACCTGAGATTTTTATTTAATACTGTAGCTAAATTAACTAAAAACAAGACCACTGCAGAAATCTCCACAACATCATCATGCAGTAGTGAGGATTTCATGAACTTTTTCAATAATAAAATCATAAATATTAGGCAAAAAAATTCAGGCTTTGAAACCAGACAATTTAAATAATTCAGATGATCTAACCACATCACATCAGAACTTAGAACACTTTACTCCCCTTGAAGCGAGGGAACTAATTTCACTCATCTCTTCTTCAAAATTGTCAACCTGTATATTAGATCCTATACCGACACATTTTCTCAAGCAGATAGTACCAGCAATAATAGAACCCCTGTTGAAAGTAATTAACTGTTCACTTTCAGTAGTGGGTTATTGTCCCCCCAATCCTTTAAATTAGCCGATTATTAAACCGCTATTCAAGAAACCTGACCTTTGACCCCTGTCTGCTTTCTAATTACAGGCCGATATCAAACCTTCCGTTTATCTCCAAGATTTTGGAAAAGGTAGTATCACAGCAGCTATGTTCTCATCTACACAGAAATAGCATAAATGAACTGTATCAGTCAGGATTTAGGCCTCATCACAGCACAGAGACAGCACTTGTTAAAGTAGTAAACGACCTCCTATGGGCCTCTGATCAGAGTTGCGTCACTATACTTGTTACTGGACCTCAGTGCAGCTTTTGACACCATTGATCATAGTATTCTCCTTCACAGATTAGAAAAGGTAAGTTTGGACATTTAAGGAAAACGCCCTCTTGTGGCTCAGATCCTATTGAGCGGGATCGTTATCAGTTTGTAAATTTAGATGGCTGACCATTCCTCATTTCTCAAGTGGAGTTTGCGATGCTTCCACAGGGCTCAGTTTTAGGCCCACTGCTTTTTTCCCTTATATGCTTCCTCTGGCAACATTATTCGTAAACATGGTATTAGTTTCATTTGTTATGCGATGACACACATTATTGTCTCTCAAAACCATGATGAGCAAAAAACCAGTTTTTTGCTAAAACTTGAGCAGGTTGTGTGCAGGACATACGAGATTGGATGCTTAATTAATTTTTTTCTGCTTAATTCCTGATTAAGACAGAAGTTCTAGTCATAGGACCACAAGCAGCTAGAAGTAAGCTTTCTGATCACACTGTAACTTTAGATGGCCTTTCTGTTCCATCAAGTGCAACAGTAAAAGACCTCGGTGTGATTATAGATTCCAGCCTTTCGTTTGAAGCTCATGTAGATAATATTACCAGGATAGCTTTCTTTCATCTTAGAAATATTGCAAAGATAAGAAACATATTGTCACTAAATGATGCAGAAAAACTAGCTTATGCTTTTATCACCTCTAGGTTGGACTATTGTAACGCCTTACTGTCTGGTTGTTCAACTAGGTGTATAAACAAGCTTCAGTTAGTTCAGAATGCAGCAGCGAGAGTCCTCACTAGAACCAGAAGATACGAGCACATCACCCCTATCTTATCTACACTGCATTGGCTCCCTGTCAAGTTTCGCATCGATTTTAAAATACTACTTTTGACATATAAAGCACTAAATGGTCTCGCGCCACAGTATCTGAGTGAACTGTTAGTGTCTTACGATCCGCCACGCCTACTTCCATCAAAGGATGCAGGCTGCCTGTCAGTACCACGTATTATTAAAACTACAGCAAGGGGCAGAGCTTTTTCTTACAAAGCCCCAAAGTTATGGAATAGTCTTCCTGTTAATGTTCGGGACTCAGACACAGTCTCAGGGTTTAAGTCTAGGCTAAAAACGTATTTATTTAGCCAAGCATTTTTGTAAATAGATTAACCTTAGGTAAAGGAGCAGATCTGGGGGACTCATGGACGTAGAGTATTTTGGTGAACTGGTATGTTTAGATGCTGTCCTCCCCACTCTCATTGTTCACTCAGGTTTGTTGACGGTGAGGTGATTGGTTGCTTTACATCTCAGTTCCCCCTCATGTCTGTGTTTCCTTCTGGCTCTCCCTTTTAGTGATGATGTCATAGTTAGTCCTGCCAGAGTCCCTGCTTGCACTCTGCACTAATATACATTCACCTTATACATTATGTGACTGTGACCAGACCTAACTGCCATCTCTCCTATTCTTTCTCTCTCCCCCTGTCTCTCTCTCTCTCTCTCTCTCTCTCTCACACTGTCTCTCCTGAGCTGCCAGTGATCCAGACCCCCTCTGTCCTCTGGACCTGTCTGACTCGTCCTGGTTCCTCTTCTGGTTGGAGATCTGGTCACATGGACCCCGTGTTGTCTGTCTGGGACGCGTGTGGTGACTGGGGACGGTTCCACTTCACCATGAAGACGGTTCTGTCCTCGGCTGATACACACAGCTGTTCTCTCGTGACTGCAGTCTCTCTATAGTTCAGGACTGGAGTTTCCTACAGTCTACCTGAGTCTCCAATAACCAACTGGACTCCATATGGACTTAAACACGTCTCCTGTTCTACTGAACTTGCAGCCTCCTGACACACAGTATGAGTGCAGATCAATCCCTGCTCTCCGTCATCACCCAGATGAGGATGGGTTCCCTGCAGGTTTCTTCCTCTTCACATCTCAGGGAGTTTTTCCCTCAGCACCGTCGCCCTCGACTCGTTCATCAGGGACCATCTGATCATTCTGACTCACACACACTCACATCTCACACACACTTCTGTCATTCGTTTGATTGTGTAAAGCTGCTTTGCGACAATGATAAGTGTCGGAATTGTAAAAATAAAATTGAATTGAATACACTGATACACTGATACACCCTGTACCAGCGTGATGGCTGCGTTACACAAGAGAAAGATAAAAATACATTAAAGTGACACATTAATGAATTTTAATAAACCACACTGAATTGTTTACATTAAGTCAGAGTCATGCAGTGTTCTCTATAACAGAGTGGATAGATATTGGAACAATTAGTGTGGAGGGGGTTAGTGTGAGGGTGGGGTTTCTGATGTGGTGGGGTTGGTGTGAGGGCGGGGTTTTGTGGTAGATTAGAATTCATAGCATTAATAATACATATATTTAACATCACCCCAGTCCTGTTTTTAACCATCCCCTTGGTCGAGTCCCCTTGGTCGAGTGTAGGTGATGTTCATGTCGGAGTGATTAGGGGACGTGGGTATAAAATAAAAAGAGGAGCAGAGATGCTTAGATCACTTCCACATAGATGGCTGAATCAGAGTCAGCGCTGAGTGACAGCTGTCTCTCTCTCTCTATCTGACTGCCAGACGTCTGTCTCCCTCTCTCCGTCTGTTCCGTGGAAATCTGTCGTCTCTCTCGTCTGGCTCCTCTCCTCTGTCTCTTATGAGTCTGAACAAGAGACAGTGTTAATCACACACACACACACACACACACACACACACACACACACACACACACACACACACACACATTGATGTGTACAGAAGCTGATCCCCCTGAGTGTGTAGCCCCTTTTCACACTCAAAACTTGGACATGTAGTGTTGTGTACACGACATGTGCCAGAAATCCTGCTCATACCATCACTTTAGAGCAGTGAGCGCAGGAGTGTGAAGTGCAGGCGCAGCACATGTTACGGTGGCCAAACTAATTGTAAAACAAATTAACATTCAAAGACAAAATAACAAAGCAAAACAACAAATTCAAAACCAAATTAACAAATCCGAAAACAAAATAACAAAACCCAAAACTAATTTGTTATTTTGTTTTTGGTTTTGTTATTTTGTTTTCGAATTTGTTAATTTGGTTTTGAATGTTATTTTGTTTTCGGTTTTGTTAATTTGTTTTGCACTTCTCGGCCACCGTAACATGTACATCACACACACACACACACACAGCGCTCTGCTCAGAGCTCATTGCAGCCACAGTTTAACCCCATGTCTTACTGACAAGGTGACTCTAGGATTTGCTCCTGTATCACAACACTGGTGACATAACCAACCAAAGTCAATGCTGAATTCCTTTCATTCATAATTAAATCATAATGTAGAAGGCAGGATTTGACAGAAAAGGTTATTGTTTGAAAGGTTATCTTACCACTAGAGCAGTGCGTTTATTGCACTCACAACACATTTGTTTCATTTGGTGTAAAATTAAAGCCTTGACCTGCTGATCAGACTCGACCTCAGCTGATCCTTCAGTTCAGTGTTAATGGAGATCTGCGTCTGTAATCGACTCTGTATAAGGTACTGTATCTGTCCACACTGTTAAACCTCTTAAACCCTGTTGTCCACTTCACACAGATCTCTCCCTGTCTCGGTCTCTGCTCCCGGGTTAAAGGGGAGAAAAATTTGACTTCATACTGAACACTGAAGTGCAGTGTGTGTGTGCGTGTGTGTGCGTGTGTGTGTGTATATATACCTGTGTTGTGCGGATGAAACAGGGTGTGCAGTTCTGGTAAACGAGCTGGTAGCTCCCATTAGTGTAGATGTTTGTGACCTCAGAGCAGTTGATGTACAGAGGTGTGCGCTCCTGATACACACCCGCAGCGCTGGGGTACAAAGCAGGGGCACAACCCATCCCCCGCCTCCTCCTGCACGCAGTACCGAGCAGAGCGAAGGTCAGAGGTCAATTATTTATATATTAATGATCTTGCTGTCCCACCCCTTTAATGTTCTCTCTGGCCCGCCCCTTTAACGTTCTCTCTGGCCCGCCCCTTTAACGTTCTCTCTGGCCCGCCCCTTTAACGTTCTCTCTGGCCCGCCCCTTTAACGTACTCTCTGGCCCGCCCCTTTAACGTACTCTCTGGCCCGCCCCTTTAACGTACTCTCTGGCCCGCCCCTTTAACGTTCTCTCTGGCCCGCCCCTTTAACGTTCTCTCTGGCCCGCCCCTTTAACGTTCTCTCTGGCCCGCCCCTTTAACGTTCTCTCTGGCCCGTCCCTTTAACGTTCTCTCTGGCCCGTCCCTTTAACGTTCTCTCTGGCCCGCCCCTTTAACGTTCTCTCTTTCTGGCCCGCCCCTTTAATGTTCTGAATGCTCTCAGTGATGGCGTGTGTCACCTTTCAGTCCTGCGACGACACAAACATACAAACAGAGGGACTGTGATGGAGAGGAGGACGAGGAGCAAAACACCAAACCCAACCGAGATCAGATCCTGCACAAGATTGTCTACACACACACACACACACACACACACACACACACACACACACACATTTAAAAAGCTAGTGATATATAAGACAACAGCACTGTGTATAATATGGTTAATGTGCTTTTCTTGACATTAATGGAAGGAGTCTCCAGTGTAACACAGTGATGTCATGTTCACACACCGCACCTTCTTTCCGAAGCCGGAGTGTGTGCGTGTCGTTGCCGAGACTGTTGAAAGCGTAGCAGGTGGTGTGTAGCGGGGTGTGTGTGTGTCCACGCAGCGTCTCCTGCAGGGTGTGGCGCGAGTGTGAGGATGTGGTGTTGAAGCCGAGGGGGGGGACGCTACCATTTACACTCCAGGTGATGAGAGGAGGCGGGTTAGAGTCCACTGCACACACACACTCCTGCACCTGACCATCCCACACACACACAGATCCATTCTGCATGATCACAGGGGCATCTGCATTAAAGACACACACACACACACACACACACACACAAACATTAGAGTTTGTATTAAAAATAAAACCTATTTCCAATTATGCGAACGTGTGTGTGCATGATGTGTGTATGATGTGTGTATGATGTTTGTATGATGTGTGTATGATGTGTGTATGATGTGTGTATGATGTGTGTATGATGTGTGTGTGATGTGTGTGTGATGTGTGTGTATGATGTGTGTGTATGATGTGTGTGTATGATGTGTGTGTATGATGTGTGTGTATGATGTGTGTGTGTATGTGTGTGTATGATGTGTGTGTATGATGTGTGTGTATGATGTGTGTGTATGATGTGTGTGTATGATGTGTGTGTGTATGTGTGTGTATGATGTGTGTGTATGATGTGTGTGTGTATGTGTGTGTATGTGTGTGTATGTGTGTGTATGTGTATGTGTGTGTGTGTGAGATGTGTTCCACTTACACTGCACATTGAGACGAGTGAGTGGAGATGATGTGTGTCCCAGGATGTTGCGAGCAGCGCACTGCACACGTGTGTGTCGTGTAACATTGTATAAGCGGACGGAGTGTGAGTGATGGGGGAGGGGCAACATGCCACTCGAGTGTGTGTAAGACCACCGGTACTCTATGACAGGGGGATCAGCTTTACACACACACACCAGCTGAACGTTGCCCCCCTCCCTCACCTGCACCGTATGGACTTCAATGGACACGTCCATGGGGGGGACTGAAAACACACACACACACACACACACACACACACACACACACACACACACACACACACACGCACGGTTAATGTTTAGCATGTTAGCTGCTAGCATGTGGGCTGTGCAGGTGTGTGTACACTTACAGTGGATATTTAAGTTGCTGCTGCTGCTCCTGCTCTTCCTGTTACCATGGTAATGGGCTTCACACCTGATCTGCGGCTTCAGCAGCTCAGACGGAGTGAAGGACAGAGACGAGATGAGCGAGGACGTCTCACCCTCGGTCTGAACCCGCTTTGTTCTTCTGTCCTCTCCTGCCCCCTCCTCACCCCCCCTCTCCCACACCCAGACCAAACGCGGGGGTTTCAAGGGGCAGGAGATCCTCACCGAGCAGTTCAGGACGACCGTCTGCCCCAACACCACCACCGGGGGGACACTCAGCACCGGACGCTCGGGGACACCTGCCGCAGAGACAGGAGGGGCGTGAACACATTCAGCACAGGAAAGTCTCTGGGAACTAGATTAAAGTAGCAGTAGGTATCACTGGAAGCTCACCTGTGACAGAAACCTTGATGCTCTTGACTCCGCCCCATGACCCTGGGCGCTCCTTCAGCTCGAGCTCGTACGTTTCCGGGTCGCTGGTGCTGACATCAGTGATGATCAGGGAGCAGTCTCCCGTACTCAGAGCTCCTCTCAGGGTGACCCGCCCTCGGAATTTGCTCTCAAGTTGGTCCGCCAGGTCGCTGCTGAAGGCCGTATGACGTCGCCACGAGGGAAAGCGGTACCGCAGTCGGACGGCCACGCCCACATCAGACCGGTTCACAGACGGAAACGAGCAGGGGATCAGAGCGCACGAGCCCTGCATGGCCAGCACATGGTCAGGCACGGTGGGCACTAGCCCCGCCCTCACACTCCAACACAAACACCCTAAAGATGAGCGCGCGCACACACACACACACACACACACACACACACACACACACACACACACACGAGATGGGAAACTGAAATGCACATCAGCAGATCTGTGAAGCAGACACAGGGGAAGTGGAAAATTTAAGCTGTCTGTGTGTGTGTGTTTGTGTGTGTGTGAGATGTAAGACCACTACTAAATCAGAAACACATGGAAATACTGTAATATATATATATATACCATAAATAACTGGTATATTTGTATCATATTTACTCAAAGTGCACACCTGTCTGTCTGTCTGTCCATCTATGGTCTGTCTGTCTTACTGTCTGTCTCCTGTCCATCACAGGACACCATTCACACACTCGTGGCCAGTCGTCCTTCCTGCACCTGCCTGTGTGTCTGGACAGAAGGAGGAACCTGAAGAAATCAGAGGAACTTGTGAAAACTGCTGAACCTCCACACAGACCTCAGCTTAGGACCAAACTCAGGACCCTGGAGCTGTGACGTGGCAATGCTGCCCGGTGTCCCACTGCACTGCCCCAGCTATAACCCCCCCCGCCATCCCACCCCACACACACACACACAGACACACACACAGACACACACACAGACGCGTCTCTGTATCCTCTGATCTCTGCTCTACTACACTATAAACTAAACACCTACACAACACACACTCCGCTTAGAGTAGTATTAGTAGTGTGTGGGTATTTTGTGTGTGTGTGTGTGTGTGTGTGTGTGTGCGCGCATGTATGAGTGTATCCTGCATTCACCTAAAAAAACTACAAGATCAATCATGAAGACAAAAAACACACACTTACCGAACAGAACAGTCGTGATGAAGAACATATTCAATAAGCTGTATGTGTGTGTATGAGAGTGTGTGTATGAGAGTGTGTGTATGAGTGTGTGTGAGTGTGTGTCTTATCAGTAATGGAACATTTTCCTCTCTGACTAGATTCAAAGAGGAACTTCATGAATCCTTGTAAGTTTCCTCTGAATCACCTAACCCCACACACTCTCTCTCTCTCTCTCTCTCACACACACACACACAACACCAACACAACAAAATAACCAAACTGCCTTTAGTGTGTATTAATTTTACAAGTGAATTTAATAAATAAATTCTTCTTCTGTATTCTTCTTCTTTAAAATCATATTTCTTCTTGTGCGTATGTGTGTGAGTGTGTATGTCTGTGTGCACGTGTGTGTTGTGTAAGAGCTCATGTGAGTGTGTGAATCAGCATCATGTCTCAAGTCCTTTTTTGGGGGACAAGTCTGTTTTTTTTTAAAATTTATTCACGAACTGTCCTCTCCTGATTTAAATGACTATTCCACATGTACCAAAGCAGGTTTCTGATTTAGACCCACTGCTAATTTCTCTCTACATCATTTTTCAGCCAGATGAGAGACACCAGCTTAATAAAGTTGAGGAAACAAAGTCACAACATCACTAATCCATTATCAGTCATTTGTAGCACGGTATCGACACTCACCTCCCTGTGGCAGCGACACCACCTCTGACTTTACACGTTTGCTACACTTACAGTACATTGTAGTGGAGTATAGTGTTATGTGGTGAAGTGTGGTGTTGTCTAGTGTAGTGTAGTTTAGTTTAATGTAGTGAAGTTTAGTGTAGCCTAGGGTAGTGGTGTGGTGTGTAGTGTTGTGTATTGTAGTGTTATGTGTTGTTTTGTAGTGTTGTGTATTGTAGTGTTGTGTTGTGTATTGTAGTGTTATGTGTTGTTTTGTAGTGTTGTGTGTTGTTGTGTATTGTTTTGTAGTGTTGTGTGTTGTGTATTGTTTTGTAGTGTTGTTTTGTGGTGTTGTGTATTGTAATGTTATGTGTTGTTTTGTTGTGTAGTGTTGTGTTGTTGTGTATTGTAGTGTTATGTGTTGTTTTGTTGTGTAGTGTTGTGGTGTGTATTGTAGTGTTGTGTGCTGTTTTGTAGTGTTGTGTATTGTAGTGTTGTGTATTGTTTTGTAGTGTTGTGTATTGTAGTGTTGTGTAGTGTTGTGTATTGTTTTGTAGTGTTGTGTATTGTAGTGTTGTGTGCTGTTTTGTAGTGTAGTGTTGTGTATTGTTTTGTAGTGTTGTGTATTGTAGTGTTATGTGTTGTTTTGTAGTGTTGTGTGTTGTTGTGTATTGTTTTGTAGTGTTGTTTTGTGGTGTTGTGTATTGTAGTGTTATGTGTTGTTTTGTAGTGTGTGTTGTTGTGTATTGTTTTGTAGTGTTGTGTGTTGTTTTGTAGTGTTGTGTATTGTAATTTTATGTGTTGTTTTGTTGTGTAGTGTTGTGTTGTGTATTGTAGTGTTATGTGTTGTTTTGTTGTGTAGTGTTGTGTATTGTAGTGTTATGTGTTGTTTTGTTGTGTAGTGTTGTGGTGTGTATTGTAGTGTTGTGTGCTGTTTTGAAGTGTTGTGTATTGTAGTGTAGTGTTGTTGTTTATTGTTTTGTAGTGTTGTGTATTGTAGTGTTGTGTTGTTGTTTATTGTTTTGTAGTGTTGTGTATTGTAGTGTTGTGTTGTTGTTTATTGTTTTGTAGTGTTGTGTATTGTAGTGTTGTGTTGTTGTTTATTGTTTTGTAGTGTTGTGTATTGTAGTGTTGTGTTGTTGTTTATTGTTTTGTAGTGTTGTGTATTGTAGTGTTGTGTTGTTGTTTATTGTTTTGTAGTGTTGTGTATTGTAGTGTTGTGTTGTTGTTTATTGTTTTGTAGTGTTGTGTATTGTAGTGTTGTGTTGTTGTTTATTGTTTTGTAGTGTTGTGTATTGTAGTACTCTACAGTACAGTGCAGTTTATTACAGCACTCTACACTACACTATTCAATTCAATTCAATTTTGATTTCTATAGCGTTTTTAACAATGGTCATTGTCTCAAAGCAGCTTGACAGAAATGAAAAGAAAATGAAAAGAACATTTCTGGAAGTGTATATATGTGTAAGAAAAATGTGTCTAGATAATGAGATTGTCCCTGATGAGCAAGCCGAGGGTGACGGCGACGGTGGCAAGGAAAAACTCCGAGATGGCAATAGGAAGAAACCTTGAGAGGAACCAGACTCACCAGGGAACCCATCCTCATCTGGGTGATAACGGAGAGCAGGGATTATATAACATCATGTGTGTTATGCAGCTGAAAGTTTGATATAACAGAAGTTCTTTAAATTAACATGCAGTCCAGTTTATCACAGGGACGAGTCAGCAGGTGCAGAGGGCAGATGGGGTCTGGATCACTGGGAGCTCAGGGGCAGCATGTGTAGAGCTGGAGCAGGTCCTTCTCTGGGTGCCTCAGGAACAAAGCAGGGTCGCCTCTGTCTACTGAAGCTGGCACGATCTCCAGATGCCTCGGGATGGGTGGAAAAATAAAGAGCAAGTGAAAAGAATTAGCGTAGTTGCCATTCAGGATAGATGTACTGGAGTATGAGGTTATGGGATGAGTTATGTGTATGCCAGATTAAAGAGATGCGTCTTGAGTCTACTTTTAAACTGGGAAACTGTGTCTGAGCCCCGAACACTGTCAGGAAGGCTATTCCAAAGTTTTGGAGCTAAATATGAAAAGGCCCTACCTCCTTTTGTAGATTTTGATATTCTGGGAACTACCAGTAGTCCGGAGTTTTCTGATCTTAAGGAGCGTCCTGGATTGTAACGTATCAGAAGACTGGTTAGGTATGTGGGAGCTAGACCGTTTAGAGCCTTGTACGTAAGTAATGCTATTCTGTAATTCATTCTAAACTGAACAGGTAGCCAGTGCAGGGATGATAATATTGGGGTTATATGATCATATTTTCTGGATCTAGTGAGAACCCTGGCGGCTGCATTTTGGACTAACTGTAGTTTGTTAATTGAGGATGCAGGACAGCCACCCAGTAATGCATTACAGTCGTCCAGTCTGGAAGTCATGAATGCATGAACCAGCTTTTCTGCATCAGATACAGATAAAATGTTCCTAAGCTTGGCAATATTTCTAAGGTGGAAAAAAGGCTGTTTTTGTGATGTTGGAGATATGATTTTCAAAGGATAAATTACTGTCTAATATCACACCCAGGTCTTTCACTGTCGAGCTGGTGGTAACAGAAGATCCTTCTAAACGCAGGCTGAATTGTGAGAGCTGGTATGTACTGGTTTTTGGGCCAATAAGTAATATCTCTGTCTTACCTGAATTTAGTAAAAGAAAATTATTGGTCATCCAATCTTTTATATCTTGAATACACTCAGTTAGTCTAGACAATTTGGGTATTTCATCTGGTTTTGTGGAAATGTATAACTGAGTATCATCAGCATAACAATAGAAACTAATCCCATGTCTTCTGATGATGTTACCCAAGGGAAGCATGTATATTGAGAACAGCAGAGGTCCTAAAACTGACCCTTGTGGCACCCCATATTTCACTGGCATTACACCAGACTGTTCTCCACTTAGATCTACAAAATGGAATCAATCAGACAGGTAGGATCTAAACCATTTTAACGCCTGTCCCTGAATACCAATGTGATAATAAACTGTACTCTACACTACACTACAGTACAGTTTATCACAACACTCTACACTACACTACAGGGGGGTATTCCAGAAAGCTGGGTTAATTTACCATTTGGTAAAACTTAACCTCAGGGTTGATTTACTCCAAACCCGCATATCATGAGTATGTCGGTTCCAAAACCCCTGAGAAGAGAAAGTTTAATAACCTCCTACTGGTTACCCAGAGTTACTGCGCGTGCACGGTGCCACATAAAGACATTTTCAATGGATCGCCGATTTCACAAGTCAAAATGGAAAATCAAAGTGAAAAAAGTGAGCGGCAAACTTCACAGAGGCAGAGTTGGAGGTTTAAATGCACCATATGAAGAATTTAAGCCAATAATAATGAAAAAAGCAACACGGCTGCATCTCCTAAAGAAAGAGAGTTGGTTTTGAAAAAAATAACAGACAGAATAAATGTGTGAGATTATTAAATAGCACATTTGACATTGGCTTCCCTTTTATTATATACTGTAAACCCTAAGTAATTAAACACATTGAGTACCGTTAACTTAAATAATTGCAATTAGGTCAAATTAATAGACCTTTTTGAGTATTCAGAACCTTTTGATATTTTAAGTAATCGTGAGTATGTAAGTAACAGTAACCGTCACCTTCAAATTCCACCTTCTTAAACTCTATACAGCACTGGTGGCTCAGTGGTAAAGGTTTCGCCTGCCATGTGAAAGACCCGGGTTCGATTCCCAACAACTGCAACAACAATTTATTTAAATATATATATATAGCTTACTTAAAATTGGGAACATCATTACTTAAAAAATTGATGTAACTGATTACCTCAAGTTTTTTTAGTTTTGCCAACGTAATCGGGTTAACGGTGTGTTTAAGTGCCAGACATACTGTGTGAACGGCTCTACACACAGTTGCCTTTCCCACATGCTCTGCGTCACACACACGGTATAAAAAATGCCACGACGCAAAAAACAAAACAAAAAAAAAACTAGGTGCTATGTACACTGTAATGAGTTACATCAATTTTTTAAGTGATGATGTTTCCAATTTTAAGTAAACAGAACTGTAAATTTTTGAGTTTGTTGAACTTGTTGCAAATCAAATAAATGATGTGATGTACTTTCACCACATCAGACAAGCCGGCCTGGGGATCGAACCCGGCCCGTCCGCATGGCAGGCGAAACACTCACCACTGAGCCACCAGAGTTTTAGTTGGTGGAATTTAAGGTGACGGTTACTGTTACTTACGTACTGAGTTAAAATAATTAAAATATCAAAAGGTTCTGAATACTCAAAAGGCTCTATTAATTTGACCTAATTGTAATTATTTAAGTTAACAGTACTCAGTGTGTTTAATTACTTTGTGACATTAGCAATATGCGGTTTCACGAGATGTGTTAGGTAAATGAACGATTTCCTTGAAAACCGATAACTCTTTCAAATACTCCTGAGGAAGTGAAAAGAGAGAAGTTCGCGGTGTTATAACTCTGTCCGGCGGGTATAATGTGCGTCTGCACGTCCACGGGATCCTCATCAGAAGCGCACGTGATGCCCAATACACCTCCGAAACAAAGTGACCCGGGAACAGAAGCTGCTACCGAGCAGGTCGTCTTCAGAGAGCAGGTTGCCATGGTTACCCCCCCCCCCCCCACACACACCCCCAGAGAGTTACCTCCGTTTTTGGAACCGAAAGTTGAGGATGTCCACTAACTTCGTCCTAAACTTACCGGGTATGTCACATGACCTGCGGTCTCACACACACACACACACACACACACACACACACACCTGGACAAACACAAGCGTGATATCTGATAAAGAAAAAGTCGTGTGAGGCTCCGAAATGGTGTTTGTTGTGTTTTGCAGTGGAACTCTTCACACGAACAGTTTGACCACACAGCTCGTTTGTTTTCAGAGTTTGATATACATTTTTCTTTACCAGACAAAACTGTGACTCACGTTGAAGTCCGCTAATATGTTCCTGAGGCGGATTTCCGGCCGGAGGTCTCGTGCGTCACGCGCGGGTTTTATTTTGAAGTCCGGAGACTTTGATTGTGACGTGTGTTTACGGGCGCCGCCATCTGGCAGTGTTTGTGAGTCGCAGTGGCTGGACGCGTCGCTGGAGCTGCTGGAGCAGAACCGGAACCAGGGAGAAAATGACAGTTGTTGTACACTTTATGAACTTTCCAGGAGGTGTGTGCGCAGTGTGGCTGTGTGTGGGGTTTATTCACTCCGTCACACCGTCACCTGCTCCTCCTGTTCCACACCGTGAGTAACACACACACACACACACACACACACCCGTGTGGAACACTCGGCTCTCATTCTACTCTGTTATTCTGGGCCGAACTTCACCTCACACTGATTTCACGGATGTCAGATAAACAGGAAGTAGCGCCCTGGGACAGCTCGTTTGTTGTTGTTGTTTGTTGTTGTTGTTTATTGTTGTTGTTGTGTTTCAGCATGCAGCACCGCCACCAGCTGTGACTCCTGCCTGAAGAATGTCTCGGTGAGAAACTCCTCCTAACATTTCATCTCATACGAATCATTTCACTCGGTTTATGATGTGTTTATATTTAAACCCCTGTGTGTGTGTGTGTGTGTGTGTGTGTGTGTTTCTCAGTGTTTGTGGTGTTACACTAATAACACCTGCACACTTTATCCCGTGTCTCACCTGCTGCCTCCTGCCTCAGTGTGTAAACTGTCTCAGGCCCGCTGGGGGGTGTGCTCAGGTACACACACACACACACACACACACACTTTTAATAAAGGGCTCCCCATTAATGGAGCACACTGTTTTCCTGATCACCAGTGACGTCATAATCACGCGCTGGGTGCGTGCGGAAGTTAACGGTGTAGCGTAGTTCTGTAAACGAACAGCAGGGGGCAACAACAACAACAACACACACACACACACACACACACACACACAGGGTGCTGCAGGTCTGATATAGTTGGAGTTATTGATTCACTACATAACATGATGAATAAAGCAAAAAGTGTGTGTTATTTAATCATGACAGCTTTAACATGCAATAGTATGGAGAAAAAACACAACCACTTAGTTAATCACACACACACACACACACACACACACATACACACACACAGAATTAACAGACATGTGAAACTACAAAAGCAAAATGCGTGTGTGTTTTAGTTAACTTTGAGGCTTTGATCATCGCGATGGCCGTGATCCTGGGTGTGAT
Organism: Clarias magur; assembly: GCA_013621035.1. NCBI lineage: Eukaryota > Metazoa > Chordata > Actinopteri > Siluriformes > Clariidae > Clarias > Clarias magur. Next base: position 18,689 of record QNUK01001607.1, on the reverse strand, counting down.
CCTGCTGGCCATCACCCTGTGTTGCTGCTACTGCTGTTGCCGCTGTGGACGATCATCAGGGTAAGACACACACACACACACACACACCCAGTGCTAACCTGTGAGATAAGTGCTGTTTTTCTTTTTTAGAGGTCCATATTATTATATATAGTGTTAGTACGCGTCCCTGACAGTTAAAGAGTTTGTACATGTCTGTGTGTCTCTGTACAGCAGAACTCTCTGTCTCACTTATTAACACACAGAAATCACATTCTGTAAGGTTGAGTATCTGACGCCTTGTTTACACTAAGTTGTACTTCTTTGGTGCTCAGACAAACACACTCGCTGTTCGGTAATCGGAGAGAGAATCACAGATGAGAAATGGAAAAAGTCGATCAGATAAAGATGAAGTTTCGTCTTAAAACGACTCCGGCGTGTTAAAATTCACTTCTACCACTTCAGCGCTGTTATTTCAGCCAAAGTGAAAATCTGAACTAATCCCAGTCAAAACATTCACTTTATCTTTTCTCATTAATCTCTATTGGTGCAGGTGTGTGTTTACATTGAGACAGAAGCGCATTAGTAGATTATTTTACAGTAGATGATTAAATCCCACACATAACTGTTCATCACATCACTTTTACTCCACATTTAGATTCACTGATGCTGCAGATTAAACTTCAGACTGAGATCTAAGTGCTGCAGGAGATTCAGTCAGTTCTGTACAGACAGTTTTGTGTGATGCTCAGACAGACAGACAGACAGAAAATTTTCGGAGACTGGTTTCTGGTCCACCAATTTCCAAAACGTAAATATATCATTGAAATAGTGAGTTATCACCCAGATGAGGATGGGTTCACTGCAGGTTTCTTCCTCTTCACATCTCAGGGAGTTTTTCCCTCAGCACCGTCGCCCTCGACTCGTTCATCAGGGACCATCTGATCATTCTGACTCGCACACACTCACACACACTCACATCTCACACACACTTCAATAATTTTTATGATTGTGTAAAGCTGCTTTGCAACAATGACAAATATTAAAAAGGCTATACAAATAAAGCTGAATTGAATTGACCTATGTACGGACAAAACCTCTAACAGTTCAGATGTAATAAATAACAGGCTTCGCCTTAGGATTTACAGACCAATCAGAGAGCTTATGCAAATGATGATTAATTGGTAAATGAGTTAATGAATGAGTGAATTAATTAGTGTAATGTGTAGCAGGTTACTGTCTTATTTTAAATCATACTGTATGTTTAAACTTAATATTGTGTGTGTGTGTGTGTGTGTGTGTGTGTGTGTGTGTGTGTGCGCGCGTATGCAGGCCAGCCCATATAGAGGAGGACATTGTTCGGAAGAGAGAGAGAGAGAGACAGGCTGATGAGCGGTAAGAGGCCCTGCACATTAGCGCCCCCTGGTTTAATGTCCCAGTGTTACGTCTGTAACTGTCCTCCTGAGGACTGGGGCCGTGGGAGTCAGTGTTTCTCAACTGCATCCTAAATCACAGACACACACACACGTTCCTCAGTGAGCAGTGTGTGAGCCACCCGTATCTTCACTAATGCTACACTAGTGCACTTCTGAGAGTATGTGTAGGTGTTTGGGAGGAAATGTGGCTTTTGGTAACATACTTAATTAAGATGCATTCCAACAAGAGTGAGTTTGTTTATAATACAAATATGGTGTGTGTGTGTGTATGTGTATAGGAGGGCTGAGCGCAGGTCAAGATACAATGAGATCCGGAAGAAGTACGGTAAGTCTCACATTAACATGGGGTCTATTTAGTTTAACTTCACACGCTGCCTGGACACAAACATCTCACACACACACACACACACACACACACACACACTGATATTTCTTTTAACCATCTTTATCTATTATTACAGCACAACAACAACCTGGCTCAGTGTCACAACATTTTATTTTTGTCCTGAGCTGCATTATTTTTACATTAATGACCGGAGAGTCAGCACTCCAATATGTCCCACAGTGTCTCACTGCACTTAACGTCTGGACGTCTGATGTCCAGTTCATGTGTGTAAATGTTTCCTCATGCTCTGAGAGCTGCTCTCACACTCTGAGTCCTGGAATATGTCCCTTGCCATCAGGGGAGAAGAAACCCTCCACAGATGTGATGTGCTGGTGATTCAGTACATTCAGGTGGTCATGTGACTTCATGTTATCTCCACATGACGTTGCTGAGTCTCGACCTGAGCGACTGAAGCGACCACAGATCATAACACTGTCTCCAGAGGCTTGTACAGTGGACGCTATGCATGATGGGAGCATCGCTTCATGCGCTTCCCTTCTCACCCTGACACGCCCATCACTCTGCAATAGACTCAGTCTGGACTCATCAGGTCACATGACCTTTATACATCACCCCAAAGTCCAGTCACTATGATCTCTAACACACTGATTTTCTGACTAGCCTCACTGATGAGTGGTTTTCTTATGGAGAGCTGTTTAGTCTCAATTCTGTGGTTCTCATCACACTGTGTGTGTGTGTGTGTGTGTGTGTGTGTGTACGCAGGTTTGATGTCGGACTCCGATCACCCGTACAGCAAGTTTGAGAACGAGTGAGACAGGGGAGATACGAGAGTGAGACAGGAGTGTGCCATCTGACTGATTCATTTCTGCTTTTTACACCATAAATGAAGAATCTGATTAACCATGTCTATTGAAATTGCAGTGTGACTCTGATGTGTGTGTGTGTGTGTGTGTGTGTGTGTGTGTGTGCGCGCGGTTTTAAACATTGCTGTGCTACTGTGTGCTCTAATTAAATGTTTCCTAATAAACTGAACTTCTACTTTTACCTTTGATGTGTTCAGATCCTCTTTAACTAAAAAGGAAGTGACACACACACACACACACACACACACACACACTTCCCCATAGCGGGTTGATAACGCTTAGTGAGGTCCTAAGCCCCGCCTTTCCCTGCATATTATCCGAACGGCTTCACACAGACTGACAGGTAAAACCAACCAATCAGAGCCAGTTCTGGGCAATTGTGGGCGTGGTTTATTTAGAAAGCGTGTTCTTCTCCAGATGATTGTAACAGCGCGCGCGGAGAAAGCATCTCTCTTTCTCTCTCTCACACACACACACACACACACACTCTCTCTCTCTCTCTCTCATGCAGTTTATTCACTTCATCACGATTATTATTCAGTTTGTTTTCCTTCATTTCAGTTCTTCAGTGATATGAAGATTTTACACACAGCCGCGCGAGCGCTCCTAAACAAAGGCGTGTGTGAGCGCGTGAGGCGGAGAGACGCGCCGTGAGTGTGTGTGTGTGTGTGTGTGTGTGTGGACATGTGTGGTGTAACCGCAGCTTCTGAGCGACACAAAGCCTGAACACAATGAAGAAACTGCGGAGAACTTTATCAGAGAGCTTCCGCCGCGTCGGTGAGTCTCACACACACACACACACGGGGTTATAAAGACGTCTGTGTGTAATTTGCAGGGTTACCAGGTTGGTGAATGATGATTATTATTATAATTATTGTTGTTATTATTATTGTCCACGCCTCCTCTGAGACTAGCAGGTACTGAGGCCCCGCCCCCTTGACTGATTCTGCTGTGAGCTTGTTGAGTTTGAAAGCTGTGTTGTTTTAGGAGCCAAAATCTGAAGAGAAGTTTCATCTATTTAATGTGAAGGAATGCAGTGTGATGATGCAGATGTGGAGAGAGCTTCAGCTTCTCCCTCTTACGGAGCTTCAACTTCCTATAGAGCTTCAGCTTCTCCCTCTTACGGAGCTTCAACTTCCTATAGAGCTTCAACTTCTCCCTCTTACGGAGCTTCAACTTCCTATAGAGCTTCAACTTCTCCCTCTTACGGAGCTTCAACTTCCTATAGAGCTTCAACTTCCTATAGAGCTTCAACTTCTCCCTCTTACGGAGCTTCAACTTCCTATAGAGAGCTTAGAGCTTCAACTTCTCCCTCTTACGGAGCTTCAACTTCCTATAGAGCTTCAACTTCTCCCTCTTACGGAGCTTCAACTTCCTATAGAGCTTCAACTTCTCCCTCTTACGGAGCTTCAACTTCCTATAGAGCTTCAACTTCTTCAACTTTCCTATAGAGCTTCAACTTCTTCCTTCAACTTACGGAGCTTCAACTTCCTATAGAGCTTCAACTTCCTATAGAGCTTCAACTTCTCCCTCTTACGGAGCTTCAACTTCCTATAGAGCTTCAACTTCTCCCTCTTACGGAGCTTCAACTTCCTATAGAGCTTCAACTTCTCCCTCTTACGGAGCTTCAACTTCCTATAGAGCTTCAACTTCTCCCTCTTACGGAGCTTCAACTTCCTATAGAGCTTCAACTTCTCCCTCTTACGGAGCTTCAACGTCCTATGGAGCTTCAACGTCCTATAGAGCTTCAACGTCCTATAGAGCTTCAACGTCCTATAGAGCTTCAACGTCCTATAGAGCTTCAACGTCCTATAGAGCTTCAACGTCCTATAGAGCTTCAACGTCCTATAGAGCTTGAGCTTCTCCCTCTTACGGAGCTTGAGCTTCTCCCTCTTACGGAGCTTGAGCTTCTCCCTCTTACGGAGCTTGAGCTTCTCCCTCTTACGGAGCTTGAGCTTCTCCCTCTTACGGAGCTTCAATTTGTATAGAGCTTCAACGTCCACCACACCCATGTCTCTTTCTCTACAGTGGGTACAGAAAAGAATCCCCCCTTTAAAATAATATACAGTATACGTTTTGCTTTGCAGCCTGAAATGAAGACAAAAACAGTTTTTGTGAAAGGTGAAAGACAACCTGTCAGAAAAAAATAACAATCACTTATTTGGAAAAGGATCACCTCTTTCTAAAAATGACTAGCTTTACCTGATTAAGTTTACAAATCACCTTCTCATTGGCACACAAAGACATCTGACTTTCATCTTTGATCAGCTGTAGCTGATTAGCTCAGCATGGAGAGCTGGTTTCATTTCCGTCCCTGCTCGTCCAGCTGAAGCAAACAGTACACTATGGTTGGCAAGGCACTGTAAAAATATCTATATCTAAAAGTTGCGCACAGGGAGGAGATGGATTCATGGATACAAAATTCAAATGCTTTATTACTGCGTAGAAGCACAGTAAAGTCTGTTATTAAGAAGCAGAAGGTATTTGGTACAACACAGACCCCGGCTGGATCAGGACAACATTGCAAACTGGATGCAAAAGTCAGGAGGAAACTGTCCAGAGAGGCTACAGCAAGAGGCCCACAGCAACTCTGAAGCAGTTGCAGGAATTCATGAGCGAGCCGTCATTGGTTGCATGTGACAACTATCACAAATTCTCCACAATTTAGGCTTTTTTTTAAATTTATTTTTTATTTTTTTCCCCGATTTTCTCCCCTAATTTAGTCGTGTCCAATTCCTCCCCATCACTAGGGGGCTCCCACATTAAGGCTACTACTACCACTCAGCCGGGAGGGCCGAAGACCATCACATGTTTCCTCCGAACCACGTGACGCCAGCTGACCGCATCTTTTCGAACTGCTTGCTCGCGCACCGTTGGGGGCGGTGTAACACACTCGGAGGACGGCGCTATCCGCTCCCTCCGCTGCGCGAGCTCACAGACGCCCCTGACTGGCTGTAGAGTCGTGATTAATGTGGGAGCACTATGTACCTCTCATCCCTCCCCTCTGAGAGAGCTCGGCCAATCAGCTCTCTCTAGACCTCCGGCTGCGAGAGGTTACAGCACCACCCGAGATTCGAACTTGCGATCTGATAGGGCGAGCGCTTTAACCACTGCGCCACTCGGAGGCCCAAATGAGGCTTTTTTGAGAGGGTTGCAAGAAAAAGGCCACTTCTCAAGAAAGGCCACATGCAGTCATGACCAGAGGTAGAGTAGCCAAAAATTGTACTTGAGAGAATCGAAAAAATATTCCGTGAAAAGACTACTTGAGTACTGTTCTAATCATAATGTCCGATTTAATTATTTTACCACAACACCCAGCGATGGTGGAAATCAAATACAGTTCACCATCCAAATAACAGCATTGCTACAGTAAAGCAGAATGTGGTGATGTCCTGTTATGGGGTGTTTCTCTGTCACAGGGACTGGAGCACTCGTCAGGAAAGAAGGAAAGTGGGCGGGGCAAAAAGCCGGGACATTCTTGAGGAAAATCTGCTGCCCTCTGCCAGGACGTTGTCAATGGGAGGAAGATTTACCTTCTAGCAGGACAATGGCCTAAAGCACACAATAATTTTTTTTTTAATTTGACAGTAAAACTGATGTGATGGAAGGTGAAAAAAGAGAATGTCCTTGCATGTCCCAGTCAAAACCCAGACTTGAACCCCATTAAAAATCTTGGGAAAGACTGCAGTCAACAAACACCATCAAATTTAACTCAACTTGAGAAGTTCTGCAAAGTCTAGATGTGCAAAGTTAGCAGAGATGTATGTAACAAACTGTAATTAAAGAGAGAGGTGGTTCAACAAAATACTCTCACAGGGGCGATCCTTTTCCAGCTCAGTGATTCTGTTTTTCCTTTTCCCTGACAGGTTGGCGGTTCACTCTCTCTCCCCCACACTCACCTTTTTTGCGTTATAATGATATATTTATTGTACAATCTATAAATCTATACACATATTTCTCTATTTGTCTGTGTTGTATCTGACTTTTCTCTCTCTCACACACACTTACACACACACGCAGTGCTTTATTCGGTTATGGCCTTTTATAGTCAGAGGTCTAAATTCTTTCCCATGATGCTGTTATGCCCCCCCAGCCAAACACACACAGTGTTTGTACATTGGTCAGCAGTGTGTTACTGTGTAACTGATCACTCTTTCACTTCTTTTCACTTAAAGCATTAAAGAAAGAAGATGGAGGTTTCGATGAGGTAAGTGGAAAGATCTCTCTGTCTGTCTGTGTGTGTGTGTGTGTGTGTGTGTGTGTGTGTGTGTGATCCAGTGAAGAAAAATGTGAAGAATCTAAAACGGAAAAGAGCCACTTCCTGTTCAGTACAGAGTGTCTTTGAGTGTGTGTGTGTGTCTGTGTGTGTGTGTGTTGAATTTTGGCTTCTCCCCAGATCAGACCCAAACACACAGCCGGCACTTTAGTGTGTGTGTAAGTGTTGCCCACTGTTTAGTTTTATTACCTCTCTCTCTCTCTCTCTCTCTCTCTCTCTCTCTCAGAAGGACGAGTCTGTAAAAATGTAGAAATCCCAGCATTGCTCTTTTGTCCTTTTATGGTGTGTGTGGTTTTATTCTTGTGAAGCCTCTTGAATATTTTCCATTCTGAAACTTGAGTGTAAATCATATGCAGTAAATTTCTTCAGCCACCATCGAGCTCTGTGTTGTGTGTTTGTGTGTCTCTCTCAAGGTCCCTTGACTTGCCCTTACCCACTACACACCCTTTTTTGACACTGACAGGTACAAAGGCCACGCCTCCGCCAGTAATATATTATAAATGATTTAATATAAAAATAAAACCCGCGCTGAGTTTGATGTCCCCCCCATCCCCCCCTCCCCCTAAAAAGTAACATCAACCTGTCTGAAATAATAACATGTGAGTGTGTAGTGAGCTCGAATGTGGTTTGTAACACAGCCGGTGCCTGAGCGGCCCGGGAGGATAAACTCTACACCTGACGTCTCACAGGGGATCTGGTGTCCATCGGTAAGGGGGAGACAGAGAGACTGTCTTTTACATTCTTTTATTTGTGCCAAGTTCCTTAGTAAATAGATAAATACAACTGTCTTTAGAAAACTTAAAGTGAATACATTAAATAGATAAATAAACAAGTGAATAAATAAAATAAAAAGAGTATGGTTGTGGAGAGAGACAGAAAGAAAAGAGAGACAGGGAGAGAGAGAGACAGGGGGAGACAGAGGGAGAGACACAGATAGAGAGAGAGAGAGAGAGAGAGAGAGAGACAAAGAAATGAGAGACAGGGAGAGAGACACAGAGAGACAGAGGAAGAGACACAGATAGAGACGGGGAGACAGATAGAGACAGGGGGAGACAGATGTATGTAATAGGGAGAGAGAGAGACTGATGTAATTGAACATAGAGAGGGGGAGAGGTGGGGGGAGGGGTGTGCTGAGACAGGAAATGATCTATTAGTGTAAATGGTGATCTGTAGTGAGAGAAAGTGAGACTCACAGGAGAACAGAGTGATACAGTCTCACCTGCTGCACTAAAATGTATTCATGGAGTATATAAGTATTGGCACTCTTCTAGGGAACAAACATCTCTCACACATACACCATCTCACAAACTCAACCATGTAAAATGATGGAGGTGCACTGTAGGGCAGAGAGAGAGAGTGTGTGTGTGTGTGTGGAGGTGTGGAGGTGTGCATGTGTGCGCTTTAATTAAGCAGCCTCATGGAAAGAGCGTTTTCCATTACTGCTCTTGTAATAGCTGCTGTGTGTGTGTGAGACCTGATGATGCTCCTCCGCTCCTGAGGATTATATTTCACTGAAACCACACAGCATGAGAAGGACTGGTGTGTGTGTGTGTGTGTGTGCACTTGCATGCTGCAGACGCTACAATTGCTTCTATGCTTCCTCAAACTGCTCCAGACTGTACCATCTACACACACACAGTAGGGGGGTGGGGTGGAGGGATGATGGTTTGAGCTCTTCCTTCTCAGACTGGAGAGGGGGACATGAGGACATGCGCGCGTACGCACACACAGACATTTACACACAGAGGCTGCTCTGCTGCTTAAGGAGACAGGATCCCCCTCGCATCCTGCCTTTTTTGGTACGGACCGCGGGGTTCCAGCCTGCTGAGGCACTGAGAGAGAGAGAGAGAGAGAGACAGAGAGAGAGACAGACAGACAGAGAGAGAGAGACAGAGATGGTCTGAGTGGATGCATGTCTCTTTTGCTGTAGCTGCATCCTGCGAACAGACTCTGAATATAAGGTAAGATAATGAAGAGCTCTCTGTCTCTCTCTCTCTCTCTCTCTCTCTCTTGCTGTCTTTGTCTCTGTCTCTTTTTTTATTATCCAATCCTGTCCTTGTGTCTTGTCTGTCTTCCTGCATGCAGCTCTGACATGTAGTACAGTGTGTCTAATAGGCATGTCATGTATACACACACACACACACACACACACACACACACACACGTCGTGACTTGGCATGCGTGTATTCCATGACGTGTGTTTGCTGCTGTGATAAACACATCACTCTACATCATCAGCTTGACATCTCTTTCTCGCTCTCTATTACACACACAACACACACAATCTGACTCCATTGCCCTTTTTTGTCGAGCACTGTGATGCTGTTTCAGCTCACACTTGTCCTCCATCTTTCATAAAGTGTATCACCTCCGTGTGTGGCGCGGGGTGTGTGTCAAGTCAATTTTATTTATATAGCGCTTTTAACAATTGACATTGTCGCAAAGCAGCTTTACACAATAAAAAGAAGTAAGTTTTTATGCAATGTGTATGAATCAAAATGATAAGATTGTCCCTGATGAGCAAGCCGAGGGCGACGGTGGCAAGGAAAAACTCCCTGAGATGGTAATAGGAAGAAACCTTGAGAGGAACCAGACTCAACAGGGAACCCATCCTCATCTGGGTGATAACGGAGAGCAGAGAATGATCAGCATAATAATGTGTACTGGAAGTTCAGTGTAACAGGAGATGTGTTAAAATTTAAATTAAAAGGAGTCCAGTTTGTTCCCGGAGGCTCAGGTAGACTGTAGGAGATTCCAGTCCTGAGCTATCGAACAACTGAAGTCACAGGTCCCCAGAGCATCAATCGATGATAGGACAGTCTTAATGGAAACCATCCCCAGCCACCATACGAATCCAGGCAGACCACACGGGGCATCCATGCGACGAGATCTCCAACCAGAAGCAGGACTCCAGGACGGGTTAGACGGCTTCAGAGGGCAGAGGGGTCTGGATCACTGGCAACTCAGGAGCGAACATGTATAGCTCGACAGAGAGACAGAGAGAGGGAAAGGGAGAGAGAGAGAGAGAGAGGAGAGAGCAGAAAAGGAGAGAACAGAAAATAAGGAGAGATGGCAGTTAGGTCTGGTCACAGTCAACATGTATAAGGTGAATGTATATTAGTGCAAAGTGCAAGCAGGGACTCCGGCAGGACTAACTATGACATCATAACTAAAAGGGAGGAGCCAGAAGGAAACACAGACATGAGGGGGAACTGAGATGTAAAGCAACCAATCACCTCACCGTCAACAAACCTGAGTGAACAATGAGAGTGGGGAGGACAGCATCTAAACATAGCAGTTCACCAGAATACTCTACGTCCATGAGTCCCCCAGATCTGCTCCTTTACCTAAGGCTCATCTATTTACAAACATGCTGCGCTAAATAAATAGGTTTTTAGCCTAGACTTAAACACTGAGACTGTGTCTGAGTCCCGAACATTAATAGGAAGACTATTCCATAACTTTGGGGCTTTGTAAGTAAAAGCTCTGCCCCCTGCTGTAGTTTTAATAATACGTGGTACTGACAGGCAGCCTGCATCCTTTGATGGAAGTAGGCGTGGCGGATCGTAAGACACTAACAGTTCACTCAGATACTGAAAAGGCCATCTAAAGTTACAGTGTGATCAGAAAGCTTACTTCTAGCTACTTGTGGTCCTATGACTAGAACTTCTGTCTTATCAGGATTAAGCAGAAGAAAATTAATTAATCTCTTACGTCCTGCACACACTGCTCAACTTTAGCAAGCTGGTTTTTCTCATCTGGTTTTACATATAATTGTGTGTCATCAGCATAACAATGAAAACTAATACCATGTTTACGAATTATGTTGCCCAGAGGAAGCATGTAAAGGGAAAAAAGCAGTGGGCCTAAAACTGAGCCCTGTGGAACACCAAACTCCACTTGAGAACATGAGGAATGGTCACCATCTAAATCTACAAACTGATAACGATCAGTCAAGTAGGATCTGAGCCACAAGAGGGCAGTTCCCTTAATTCCTACTACCTTTTCTAATCTGTGAAGGAGAATACTATGATCAATGGTGTCAAAAGCTGCACTGAGGTCCAGTAACACAAGTATAGTGACGCAACCCTGATCAGAGGCCCATAGGAGGTCGTTTACTACTTTAACAAGTGCTGTCTCTGTGCTGTGATGAGGCCTAAATCCTGACTGATACACTTCATTTATGCTATTTCTGTGTAGATGTGAACATATCTGCTGTGATACTACCTTTTCCAAAATCTTGGAGATAAACGGAAGGTTTGGTATCGGCCTGTAATTAGAAAGCAGACAGGGGTCAAGGTCAGGTTTCTTGATTAGCGGTTTAATAACGGCTAATTTAAAGGATTTGGGGACATACCCACTACTGAGTGAACAGTTAATTACTTTCCACAGGGGTTCTGTTATTGCTGGTACTATCTGCTTGAGAAAATGTGTCGGTATAGGATCTAATATACAGGTTGACGATTTTGAAGAAGAGATGAGTGAAATTAGTTCCCTCGCTTCAAGGGGAGTAAAGTGTTCTAAGTTCTGATGTGATGTGGTTAGATCATCTGAATTATTTAAATTGTCTGGTTTCAAAGCCTGAATTTTTGCCTAATATTTATGATTTTGTTATTGAAAAAGTTCATGAAATCCTGTGTGTGGCGCCGGGTGTGTGTGTGAAAGTATATCAGTGCTAAAATTCCCCAAAACAAAATACCGTAGAATGTTGAATTAAATGAACTGAAAAAATCTGTTAATTTTTCTGCATTGAAATTTGACCTGAATTGAAAAAAATCCCTACAGCGCTCGAAAGTTTTGGCACTGCAATTTATTGTGGTTGGATTTCAGATTAAAAGGTAATTAAGCATTTAAAATTCAATGCAACAATATTCAAGTTACTAAATTGCAGTTCAGTGATATTTTCAAGTGTTAAAATTACAATCTTCATTATTTTTCAACCTCACAAATTTGGGTATAAAAACTTCAGGTTCACATGAAGGACATGACAGGAAGAGCAGTGGATTGCCGCTGCGGTCTGATGCACAGTGTACTGTGTACTTACTGATCGGACTGTAGCACTTTTAACTAACAGACTGGGTTGCCAGTTGCACAATAAAAGGTGTTATTCGCTAAAATCTCCCCTTCAGCGTAAACGCTATATTCGAAACAAGCTGGCGCTCTGGATTCACACGCGAGAGCGATGGGTTTCCTGCACTGCGCTCGGTAATGTACAGTCATATTCAGTAACAAGATGAGATTCATATTCTCAACAGCAGCAACAACAAACAAGCTGTTAACTGTTACATTTATATTGTTTATAAATAAAGGTAACAGTAAAAACTTTGTAATAAAGAAAAAGGTGAAGTGCAGATAAAACAATGTTTTAATGTCAGTCTGATTTTAGCACTGACTTTGATATGTGGAACAGAGTTAGTGACGGAGTGTGTGACGGCGCAGGTTACTCATCAGGATACACACTCTCTCAATAGCTGAGGGGACGACCTCGGCAAATGGTAGCTTAAGAGGAGGAGCTTATGGACTTCACGAAGAAAGAGGAGGGTAGGAGGTGGAGCTTGTGGAGTTCAGGAGGAGATTGTAGACTTCTGTAGGGCAGACGCAGGAGGTTGGGGACTTTGGGATGTCAAGAAGTGGAGTTTATAGGCTTCAGGGGGACAAGAGGAGGAGATTGTAAACTTCAGGAGGTCAAAAAAACGAGGAGCTTGTGGCCTTCAGAAGGAGGACCATATACACTTCAGAAGGGCAGGAGGAGGAGCTTGTCCTCTATGTTTGTATTAGATGTGATTACATGACCCCCTGTAACTCCAGGGTTATAACATGTCTGAAAGCAAACGGACAGGAAGCAGTCCTGGAAGCAGGGAGGGAGGGAGGGAGGGAGGGAGTGTGATTTAGGACACAGTCTAATTAATGAAGCCCTAATGCTTTATAAATGAGACGGTTTGGTGAGGAGAAACCCCTGCTCTTCAGGTTGAAGTGGTTTTCTGAGAGCTGTGAATGACGCTTAATAGGGTGATTATACACACACACACACACACACACACACACACACACACACACGAATAAGCTATTAAAATGGATAAAGAGCTCCAGTTGATTATGAATCGTGTTGTGTTCAGGAGTCCATTTGTGATCCAAGTACCCACACACACATGCGCGCACACATACACACCACGACATGATGAGCTGATAGCTTGTGTGTGTAAGTCAGTCTGCTGAGCTCACCATGCGTTGCATTAATTAGAGCAGCGTTTCTATAACAGCATTAAATATTTAATCTGAACGTTGATGTGACACGGCTCCATCTGTGCTGCTCAACACACTACACACACACTACACACACACTACACGTGCACTGCTATGTGTAACATGGATATGTCCTTTTTATAGATTAGATTGTTGTAAGTGCAGTGATGTGTGTATGAATTAAGAGATCACAGCAGAGTGTTTCATAATGTTTCATCACAATGAAAATAATATTAATGTCACAAAGTAAATTTATCAAAAAACCTATTTCAGGTCAGATGTTTGATTTACATGTAGGCATTTGGCATCTGTCTCCTCAGATATGCGTCTCCAAGATGTCCACTCGAGGGGGCCAGGGTTCGGACTCGCTCTTCAGGCCCCTGGACTCGATCCCTGAGGAACGCCGTGCACGAGTCCAGCGCACTCAGAGCGGCTTTGAGTCCTTTGAGAAGCACGCGAGCCAGGTGAAGAGAGTGCACTCGGAGAACAACGCCTGCATCAACGCCTCGGGGAGCAGCACACACACCGAGTCACCCAAACTCCGCCGTCACTCCAGCCCCAGCTCCGTGAGTGTGAGTGTGTGTGTGTGGGAGATGGTGAGAGGCTGCATGAGGATGTGAGGTAGCGTTGCACAGTATACACGTACTAAAAACTAACTAACCATTTTGGAAACGTTTCTATACCTCCAGTTTGATAGAATCAATATTTTTACACCCCTTTTAACTCGACTGAAGACGTTTATCCACAAACACACAATCATCTCCTCTGAACAGTTGATAGTGAGATGTATATCTGCTGCTTCTATTCTGTAAAGCTTCATAATCTGAGGTGCTGCTTGAGGTTAATTGGTGATTTCTGAGGCTGGAGACTCTAAATGAACTTCTCCTCTGCAGCAGTAAGTTTTGGTCTCGCTTTCCTGGGAAGGTCTTCATGGAGCTTGATGGGGTTTACAAACACACTCGACACAATACTGTTCTTGTAGGAACTGATCCAGAACAGCCGACCTTTATGTCTTATTATAACAATAATAGTTGGATAGTGAAACTGAAACACTGTCAGTTTAGTGTTGGAGGTTTCATGGCTAAATCTGAGCTGCCTGGTGGCCGATCTTCACTGACTGCAGATTCCACCAGTAAGAGCAGACTGTGAAGGTTTAATTAGCAGAGTAACAGCACAGTTTTGCTTAAAATATTGCAATGCACACAGCATTATGGGGGACACATCAGAGTTCAAAAGAGGACAAATTGTTGGTGCGTCTCGCTGGTGCATCTGTGACCAAGACAGCGAGTCTCTGTGATGTATCAAGAGCCGCGGTATCCAGGGTAACGTCAGCACACCACCAAGAGGGACGAACCACATCCATCAGGAGTAACTGTGGACGTGAGAGGAAGCCGTCTGAAAGGGATGTCCGGGTGCGAACCCACATTGTGTCCAAAAAACATAAAACCACAGCTGCCCAACTCACTGCAGAATTAAATGTGCACCTCAACTCTCCTGTCTCCACCAAAACTGTTAATCAGGAGCTCCACAGGGTCGATGTACACGGCCGGGCTGCTATAGACAAACCTCTGGTCATTCGTGCCGATTCCGAACATCGGTTTTAATGGTGACAGCGGTGAAAATCTTGTGCTGTGGACAATGTGAGACATGTATTGTTCTCTGTTGAGTCCACCTTCACTGTCTGTCCCACATCCGGGAGAGTTACGGTGTGGAGACGCCCCAAAGAAGCGACTGTACCACCAAGACTGCTGCATGTCCAGAGTGAAGCATGGGGGCGGATCAGTGATGGTTTGGGCTGCGATATCATGACATTCCCGAGGCCCAGTACTTGTGCTAGATGGATGCGTCACTGCCAAGGACAACCAAACCATTCTGGAGGACCATGTGCACCCGATGGTTTAAACATTGTATCCTGAAGGCGGTGCCGTGTATCAGGATGATGATGCACCAATACACACAGCGAGACTGGTGACAGAGAAGTTAATGAACATGAAAGTGAAGCTGAACATCTCCCATGGCCTCACAGTCACCAGATCTAAATATTATTGAGACACTTTGGGGTGTTTTGGAGGAGCGAGTCAGGAAACGTTTTCCTCCACCAGCATCACGTAGTGACCTGGACACGATTCTGTAAGAAGAACGACTCAGAATCCCTCTGGACACCGAGCAGGACTCGTATCTGTCATTCACAAGATGAGGTGATGCTGTATCGGCTGCAAAAGGAGGCCCTGAACCATACTAATGAATTCCTGTGGTCTAAACCTGTAATGATAAATGTGCTGTAAAAAAATTGAATCTTGTGAAAAACGTTTTTTTTTCTTTAACTGAATTTAAAAAGTGAAACTCTCATAGATTGATTCATTATAAGTGAAATATTTAAACACTTTTTTTTTTATTTGACCAAGACTACGGCTTACAGCCAGTATATCACAACATTATATAGAATGTATAAAAAAATATTTTTCATACCGTAATATGCAACTCCTGAAAATTCATTTATGCTCTTAACACTAGAGACGGGACTCGCCAGTCACCTCCCGACACGATATCGCGATGCCTCGGTGCCGATGCGATTAAAATTGTGATTCTCCAAGTATCACGATTTTATAAATATGCAATATTGACATTTTTCCCAGATTTTGTTACAATTTTAAATCTTTAAAAAGTTTAATGTGTAATTAAATGTATTCCGTTCCTTATAACCTTAGTTTTCTCACTTAAAACCCAAGTACAACATTTTAACCCTACAAACTAACTTCAAATACAAGAGTTTAACATTTAACTTTAAATTTTATTAAACACAAAACTACATTGTTACTGAGCAGTGCGTATCTCTGTCATCCACAATAACATCTGCCATAATTGGTATTTCTAAACAAACTTACCACACGGGATAAAAGTGTGTAAAAATTCAGAGTGTGCCACCTGTAGGATTATAAAGAAACTGATGCTTTACTGCCTCAAATGCCTCAAAAGTCTTAAAACTCAACAGTGAGTAGCTCCTTGTTTGCACATTTGCACATGTACTTTGCTGTATGTTGTTTATTGTTGTCTCTTTTTGGATAGAAATGGATGGTTTTAGGTTAACTTAAAAATGTAAATCTGTCATATCTGAGCTAGTCAGCTAATTAGATCTCTTAGTTAGCTAGCTGGTTCCAGTAAAGTGCGTTGTTAATTTATGTTGTTGCATGTATGTAGCACCTTGATCCTGGAGGAACGTTGTTTCGTTTCACTGTGTACTGAACTGTATATTGTCGGAATTACAATAAAAGCCGACTTGACTTGACTTGACTAAAATCTTGCTTCTAGCTGCATGTGGTCCTCTGACTAGAACTTCTGTCTTATCAGGATTAAGCAGAAGGAAGTTAATTAGCATCCAGTCTCTGTTATCCTTTATGCATTGCTCAACTTTAGCAAGCTGGTTTTTCTCATCTGGTTTTCCTGAGACTTAGAACTGTGTGTCGTCAGCATAACAATGAAAAGTAATGCCATGTTTATGGATTATGTTGTCCAAAGGAAGCATTTAAAGGGGAAAAAAGCAGTGGGCCTAAAACTGAACCCTGTGGGATACCAAACTCCACTTGAGAACATGAGGAATGGTCACCATTTAAATCTACATACTGATAACGATCAGTCAAATAGGATCTGAGCCAGGAGAGGCAGTTCCCTTAATTCCTACTACCTTTTCTAATCTGTGAAGGAGAATACTATGATCAATGGTGTCAAAAGCTGCACTGAGGTCCAGTAACACAAGTATAGTGACGCAACCCTGATCAGAGGCCCATAGGAGGTCGTTTACTACTTTAACAAGTGCTGTCTCTGTGCTGTGATGAGGCCTAAATCCTGACTGATACAGTTTGTTTATGCCATTCCTATGTAGATAGTAGCGGAGCAGCTATGCTCATATTTTTTCCAGCATCTTTAAGATAAAGTGGAGGTTTGATATCGGCCTGTAATTGGAGAGCTGACGGGTTGAGGTCAGGTTTCTTAGTTAGTGGTTTAATAACGGCTAATTTACAAGATTTGGGAACATACCCAATGCTGAGTGAAGAATTAATTATTTTCAACAGGGGTTCTGTTATTTCTGGTACTGTCTGTACCCTAGTTCAGGATGCTCTGCTTCCATGCTATTTGAAATACTAACAATTCAGTATTAACGCCATTTACGTTCTAATTTCTGAGCGGTCTGTTTTAAACTGTGCGTGTGATCATTATACCAGGGAGCGAGTTTCATATCTCTAATAATTTTTAAGGTATAGCGGAATGTTGAATCTAAATATTCAGTCACCTGATCGAATTGTGTGGAGTCAGATGGCGATATGCTCACCTTGCAGTATGCTTCTGTACAGAAGCTTCTGTGCATTCTTGACAGTACATGTGTATACTGGTCTAGACAGAGATGCACACTGTATTTATACTGTGTGAATAGTAATTTACTAAATCTCAAAATGAAATATTCTAATATTTTGGGATACAGAATGTTTGATTTTTTTCATGAGCTGTAAGCCATAATTAAAAAAAACAATAAAAATGGGCTTGAAATGTTTCGCTTTACAAGTAATGAACTTAGAATATGAATTTTACTTTTTAAACTGAATTACAAAAAAACTATCACAAAAATCAAATAAGTTTGACATGCACTCTACATTATCTAATTAATTTGATGTAAAACGCATTCTACTACCGTGTGGATTCCATTATTCCATTGATGTACACACATGGCGAGTGCATTTTTATTTTGGTGTGGTTGTGTGTGTGTATGTGAGAAGATGTACGAGGATGAGAGATGATGCGAGAGCATGTCTGTAGTTGGTGAGGATGTTGAGGAAACAATGTGTTTATTTTTTTTTTTTGTCCTCACGATTGCTTGCAGCCAACCAGTCCAAAATTTGGGAAAGTTGATTCCTATGAGAAGCTGGAGAAACTTGGAGAGGGTTCATATGCCACCGTCTACAAGGGGAAGAGCAAGTAAGTGTTTTGTGTGTGTGTGTGTGTGTGTGTGTGTGTGCACTTTAAACAATTTCCTATTATTTAGAATAATAGTGGTTTATGTGTCGTTTAGTTTAATTTGATTTCTGTGTGAACCTTAAACGCTTGGTTTGAACCTCACTCAGCCCTCTGTCCATAAACTTACTGTGCATAGTATCTTTCAAATAAAGTTTGCTGTGTGTGTGTGTGTGTGTGTCTGCAAAGGGTGAATGGGAAACTGGTGGCTCTGAAGGTGATTCGGCTGCAGGAGGAGGAGGGAACACCTTTTACCGCTATCAGAGAAGGTGAGAAACACAATCAGAGAGAACTAAGAGAGTGTTCATAAACCCTCTCGAGAACAGCATTAGGTCGTGGTGTCTCCTCATGGCTCGTAGCTTCCTGGTGAGATCATGTCTGTGTGGTGTTGCGCAGATTCTTCCATGTTGGTTCAAAATCTGGATCCCTGAATCCCCAGCATGAGCGGGATCATTGCTCTGCTGGAAAGTGAACCTGTACCCTGTAGTGTTGCCACCACCCTGATTCACAGTGAGGTTTGTGTTCTTAGGGTGATGCACCGCATT
>QNUK01001606.1:17500-39754 GCA_013621035.1 Clarias magur | reverse complement strand
GGGGCGCCAGCGGCAGTGGTCAGGTGTATCCCGGGAGCCAGAGCACCGGACATAGCAGGTAATCTTAGGGCTCTAGGTCAGCATAGGTTCTCTAAGATAGTGGTACATGCTGGAGCTAACGATATACGCCTTCGTCAGTCAGAGGATAGTAAGAGTAACTTTACAGAGGTGTTTAAAATAGCGAAGGCGATGTCCGAAGAAGTAGTTTGCTCTGGTCCCATCCCAATGAGACGTGGCGACATAGCTTACAGCAGGTTATGGTCGCTGAACCGCTGTATGTCCAGGTGGTGCTCCGAAAACAACGTGGGCTTCATTGACATTTGGAAGACTTTTGAGGGCAAAACTGGCCTGTTAGGGCGGGACGGTGTCCATCCCACTCGGGAAGGTGCTGCTCTCATTTCTTGTAGTATAGCACATAGTCTCAGAAGAGGCCGAGTTAATCGGTGACAATCCATAGCCAAGGCCAGGGAGCAGACAGACAGGCTAAACCAACCGTCTGCTAGCTGCATAGAGTCGTCACTCAGGGTTCATCATACTGAGACTGTGTCTGTTCCCCGAGATAAACATAAACATACATTTAGAAAGACTCAGAAAGTCTGTTTTAGTAATTTAATTAACATAAATACCACAAACTCAGACCACACTGAATGCGCAGCCAGCACCTCTGATCTGAAGCTAGGACTGTTAAATATTAGATCTCTCGCATCTAAAGCAGTTATTGTTAATGAAACTATCACAGATCAGGAGTTTGACATATTATGTTTAACAGAAAACTGGATTAAACAGGACGAGTATGTGGCTCTAAATGAAGCGAGTCCTCCTGGATACAGCTACATACACCAGCCTCGGCTAACTGGTAGAGGAGGAGGAGTCGCAGTTATTTATAACCAGAATCTGTCTCTCGTACAAAAACACAGTTTTAAATCTAATGCATTTAAAGTTCTCTATAGTAACATAAAGTCAGCTCAGTCAATCCCGCTAATCATCATTTACAGACCCCCTGGGCCGTACTCGGAGTTTCTCTGCGAATTTGCAGATTTCCTTTCAAACCTTGTTGTGTCTGTAGATAAAGCGTTAATTGCTGGAGACTTTAATATTCATTTTGAGAATCCAGAAGACCCTCTGAGAACAGCATTCTTGTCCATACTGGACTCAGTAGGGGTAAATCAGTGTGTAGTAGGACCCACTCATAAAGCAGCTCACACTTTGGATTTAATATTATCCTTCGGATTAAGTATAGGAAATATACCCACAATTCCACAGTCTGAAGTTATCTCAGATCACTACCTTGTCTCGATTAAAGCGTGTTATAGTAATAATGTACACACAGCACCGCGCTTCCACCTTACACGTACATTTAAATCAAATACCGCACAGAGTTTTATCAATAATCTTCCAGAATTATCTACTTTGATTGGATCGCCATCTGACTTCACAGAACTCGAACAGGCGAATGAATATCTAGAGTCAGCACTTCGTTGTAGCTTAGATAATGTCGCTCCAGTTAAAAGGAAAATGATTAGAGATAAGAAACTCGCTCCTTGGTATAATGACCACACACGTGCTTTAAAACAAACCGCTCGCAAATTTGAACGTAAATGGCGCCAAACTAAATTGATAGTATTCAAAATAGCTTGGAAGGAGAGCATCCTGAAGTATAAAAAAGCTCTCAGTGATGCTAGATCAACGTATCTCTCCACTCTTATAGAAAATAACAAAAACAACCTGAGATTTTTATTTAATACCGTAGCTAAATTAACTAAAAACAAGACCACTGCAGAAATCTCCACAACATCATCATGCAGTAGTGAGGATTTCATGAACTTTTTCAATAATAAAATCATAAATATTAGGCAAAAAATTCAGGCTTTGAATCCAGACAATTTAAATAATTCAGATGATCTAACCACATCACATCAGAACTTAGAACACTTTACTCCCCTTGAAGCGAGGGAACTAATTTTACTCATCTCTTCTTCAAAATCGTCAACCTGTATATTAGATCCTATACCGACACATTTTCTCAAGCAGATAGTACCAGCAATAATAGAACCCCTGTTGAAAGTAATTAACTGTTCACTCAGTAGTGGGTACGTCCCCAAATCCTTTAAATGAGCCGTTATTAAACCACTAATCAAGAAACCTGACCTTGACCCCTGTCTGCTTTGTAATTACAGGCCGATATCAAACCTTCCGTTTATCTCCAAGATTTTGGAAAAGGTAGTATCACAGCAGCTATGTTCACATCTACACAGAAATAGCATAAATGAAGTGTATCAGTCAGGATTTAGGCCTCATCACAGAGACAACACTTGTTAAAGTAGTAAACGACCTCCTATGGGCCTCTGATCAGGGTTGCGTCACTATACTTGTGTTACTGGACCTCAGTGCAGCTTTTGACACCATTGATCATAGTATTCTCCTTCACAGATTAGAAAAGGTAGTAGGAATTAAGGGAACTGCCCTTTTGTGGCTCAGATCCTACTTGACTGATCGTTATCAGTTTGTAGATTTAGATGGTGACCATTCCTCATGTTCTCAAGTGGAGTTTGGTGTTCCACAGGGTTCAGTTTTAGGCCAACTCCTTTTTTTCCCTTTACATGCTTCCTCTGGGCAACATAAGCCGTAAACATGGTATTAGTTTTCATTGTTATGCTGATGACACACAATTATATGTCTCAGCAAAACCAGATGAGAAAAAACAGTTTGCTAAAATTGAGCAGTGTGTGCAGGACATACGAGATTGGATGGTAATTAATTTTCTTCTGCTTAATCCTGATAAGACAGAAGTTCTAGTCATAGGACCACAAGTAGCTAGAAGTAAGCTTTCTGATCAGACTGTAACTTTAGATGCCTTTCTGTTCCATCAAGTGCAACAGTTAAAGACCTCGGTGTGATTATAGATTCAAGCCTTTCGTTTGAAGCTCATGTAGATAATATCACCAGGATAGCTTTCTTTCACCTTAGAAATATTGCCAAGATAAGAAACATATTGTCACTAAATGATGCAGAAAAACTAGTTCATGCTTTTATCACCTCTAGGTTGGACTATTGTAACGCCTTACTGTCTGGTTGTTCAACTAGGTGTATAAACAAGCTTCAGTTAGTACAGAATGCAGCAGCGAGAGTCCTCACTAACCAGAAGATACGAGCACATCACCCCTATCTTATCTACACTGCATTGGCTCCCTGTCAAATTTCGCATCGATTTCAAGATACTACTTTTGACATTTAAAGCACTAAATGGTCTCGCGCCACAGTATCTGAGTGAACTGTTAGTGTTTTACGATCCGCCACGCCTACTTCCATCAAAGAATGCAGGCTGCCTGTCAGTACCACGTATTATTAAAACTACAGCAGGGAGCGGAGCTTTTTCTTACAAAGCCCCAAAGTTATGGAATAGTCTTCCTGTTAATGTTCGGGACTCAGACACAGTCTCAGTGTTTAAGTCTAGGCTAAAAACCTATTTATTTAGCCAAGCATTTTTGTAAATAGATGAGCCTTAGGTAAAGGAGCAGATCTGGGGGACTCATGGACGTAGAGTATTCTGGTGAACTGGTATGTTTAGATGCGGTCCTCCCCACTCTCATTGGTCACTCAGGTTTGTTGACGGTGAGGTGATTGGTTGCTTTACATCTCAGGGAGCCCTCATGTTTGTGTTTCCTTCTGGCTCTCCCTTTTAGTTATGCTGTTATAGTTAGTCCTGCCGGAGTCCCTGCTTGCACTTTGCACTAATATACATTCACCATATACATGTTGACTGTGACCAGACCTAACTGCCATCTCTCCTTATTTTCTGTTCTCTCCTTTTCTGCTCTCTTTCTCTCCCTCTCTCCTTTCCCTCTCTGTGTCTCTCTGTCGAGCTATACATGTTCGCTCCTGAGTTGCCAGTGATCCAGACCCCTCTGCCCTCTGGAGCCGTCTAACCCGTCCTGGAGTCCTGCTTCTGGTTGGAGATCCCGTCACATGGATGGCCCGTGTGGTCTGCCTGGATTCGTATGGTGGCTGGGGACAGTCATTGTTGTATGTGAACCATTGCACTCGACATAGTCTCCCATCATCGATTTGTATCCTCACTGGCAGACAACCTGTGACTTCGGCGATCTCTCCGATTTGTGACGGTAGGCTCTATGTCAACTAGCATATAGCGTCAAGGCACGTTCTACCCACTGAGCCGGTCAAAACCGTGAGCGGACATCAGAAACTGGACACTCAACTGTTTACCATTTATACACTATTAACACCTCATCCTGTTACACTTGAATTCCAAGTATCACAGTTGATTATGCTGAGTCATTCTCTAGCATCCGCTTTAATCACCCAGATGAGGATGGGTTCCCTGTTGAGTCTGGTTCCTGCTCAAGGTTTCTTCCTATTACCATCTCAGGGAGTTTTTCTTGCCACCGTCGCCCTCGGCTTGCTCATCAGGGACAATCTTATCATTTTGATTCATACACATTGCATAAAAACTTACTTCTTTTTATTGTGTAAAGCTGCTTTGCGACAATGTCAATTGTTAAAAGCGCTATATAAATAAAATTGAATTGAATTGAATTGAATTAATAGTGCCAACCTCAAACGCGCAGCGCCAAACTTTTATCAGCATATCACCTGCCCGACCAGGGGCGAAAGGACACTGGACCATTGTTATACTACAATCAAGGACAGCTACAAGGCACAATCTCGTCCCCCGTTTGGGAAATCCGACCACGCCGCCATCTTCCTCATGCCAAAATATAAACAAAGGCTTAAACAGGAACTTCCGGTTCAGAGGGAGGTCGCGCGCTGGACGGACCAATCGGTGGCCGCGCTTCAAGACGCACTCAATGACGCAGGCTGTGTCATATAACGTCCGGAAGGCGGTGAAGGAGGCGATGAAGGAGGACTATAAAGCTCCAACATCCGGTATGACGAACGCGGACATGACTCTGGTAGACGAGCTGAACACCTTTTATGCTCACTTCGAGGCTGCAGCTAAAGACGCTAGCGATGCTAATGCTAGCGGCGCTAATGGTTGCAGACAGGAAGTCACTGCCAGCACCGGAAACGCGTTCATCGTCTCCGAGCATGACGTGAGGAGAGCCTTCAAAAGAGTGAACACCAGGAAAGCAGCAGGACCAGACTGCATCTCAGGTCGAGTCCTCAGAGCCTGCGCAGACCAGCTAGCACCTGTATTCTCAGTCGGTGATCCCTACATGCTTTAAAGAGTCCATCATTGTTCCTGTTCCGAAGAAACCCCATCCTGCTTCCCTCAATGACTATCGACCTGTAGCCCTCACATCAGTGGTGATGAAGTGCTTTGAACGGCTGGTCAGAGACTTCATCATCTCCTCACTACCAGACACACTGAATCCACTGCAATTTGCATACCGCCCGAACCGCTCCACAGATGATGCCATCTCTCATCTACTCCACACAACACTCACTCACCTGGACACTAGAAGGGGGAATTATGTTAAAATGCTCTTTCTCGACTACAGCTCAGCATTTAATACCATAATTCCCTCTACACTCACCACCAAGCTGGAGCGCCTGGGACTCAGCTCATCTCTGTGTCAGTGGATCTCCAACTTCCTAACTGGGAGACCACAGGCAGTAAGGATGGGCGGCTATGTCTCAGCCTCTCTCACTCTCAGCACTGAAGCCCCCCAGGGTTGTGTTCTGAGCCCCCTGCTGTACTCTTTGTACACCTATGACTGCGTAGCCACTACGAACTCCACCACCATCATTAAGTTTGCTGACGACACCGTCGTGGTGGGCTTGATCTCTGACAACGATGAGACGGCCTACCTGGAGGAGATTGGAAATCTGGAGAACTGGTGCCAGGGGAACAATCTCCTCCTGAACGTCAGTAAGACGAAGGAGTTGATAGTAGACTTCAGTACTAAGCAGGAGAGGAACTACAAAACACCCGCCATCAACGAGAGACCAGTGGAGAGAGTGGACAGCTTCTGCTACCTCGGTGTTCACATCACGCAGGACCTGTCATGGTCCTGGCACATCAACACTGTGGTGAAAAAGGCCCGGCAGCGTCTCTACCACCTCAGACGCCTGAGAGACTTTAGACTGCCCTCTAAGGTGCTCAGGAACTTTTACTCCTGCACCATAGAGAGCATCCTGACGGGAAACATCTCCACCTGGTTCGGGAACAGCACCATGCAGGACAGGAGAGCCCTACAGAGGGTGGTTCGATCAGCTGAACGCATCATCTGTACCAAGCTCCCTGACCTTCAGACGATCTACAACAAGCGGTGCTGGACCAAGGCCAGGAAGATAGTGAAAGACCTCAGTCATCCCAGCAACGGACTGTTCTCTCTGTTATACGAGCTCTCAATCACAACACCACATAGGACCTAACACTCACATACTTGCACATTTTGCACACCTCAGGACTGCAGACTTTTTAACTTTTACTTTTTACCGGGACGCACAACCGGTTTACACATGGAACATTTGCACATTTTGCACACCGTGAAGTTGAACTTCACTACATTCTGGTCTGCACTACACCACATTTCCATTACATTTCAGTCACTATATATCCACTATTTTTATTAGATATTCTTTAACCTCTTTATATTTATCTAATTCAAATACTTTATTTCATTTCTATTTTTTATTCTTATTCTGTACATTTTGTAAATAAGTGTTTCTTTATTTTAAATATCTTATTTCTTTTTTGTTGTAATATTGTAGGTCAATAGCAGTCGTATAAGCATTTCACTTCATATCATACTGTGTATGACTGTGTATGTGACGAATAAAATTTGAATTTGAATTTGGATGGTCTTGGTCACGGTGCTGCAGCACAGTTGCAGAGTGTTGGCGATCTTCTTATAGCCTCGGCCATCTTTATGTAAAGCAACAATTTGTTTTTTCAGGTCTTCTGAGAGTTTTTTGCCATGGGGTGCCATGTTGAACTTTCAGTGGCCAGGTTGAGAGAGTGGAAGAGCTTTTATACCAAATTTAACTCACCTGCTATCTGGTGACACCTGAGACAGTGTAACACTAATGAGTCACATGACAAAGGGGAAGGAAAATGACTAATTGTGCTCAGTTTGTACATTTTCACTTAGGGGTGTACTCGTTTAGGGGTGTACCTAGGGGTTCAGCTATTATTGTCTGTATTTTTAGTTATTTTGAGGGGACAATACATTTACACTGCTGTACAAACTTTACACTGACGACTGTTCATTGTATCAAAGAATCATTTATGCAGCGTCGTCCTATGAAAAGATAGAACTAAATATTTGCAGAGATATGAGGGGTGTACTTACTTTTGACATACTGTGTATATATATTATATATATATATATATATATAAATATATATATATATTGCATTTTGATCAACATACAGAAGTATAACAATGAGCTATATGAAAAAATAGATTTTTAAAACTGGTATATACTAATATTTAATTCAATAAAAAAGGAGATGCTATAATATTTATTCATATGATATTATAAATAAATAAATCATGCTTCATTTATGTAACTTCCTTTAACTTATTATTATAATAAAAAATTTCTATATATATTTTTTTGGACCATTTTAAAAGCACTATACAAATAAAATTGAATTGAATTCCGTTATGCGGTCGACAGTGCCAGCTGATTAGAGAAGAAACAATCAGAAGTAGTGTGTGGAAGTCTGTCATTGTCTAGTTTAGTGGCAGTTTTGTAACACTGGACAAAGAGTCAAGCGCACAGCGGAAGGATGTTGCGTGCACGCGCGGAAAACACATTGAGTACGCAGATTAAGATGATCATAACAGCACACTGCAATTCATTATTATTATAAGAATGCAAAAACACCAGCACTGCTGACGGACATCAGTTTATGTTTAAATTTTATGGTCATTTAGTTTCATTTAGTTCAGTTAATAAATCTATTATTCTAAAATCTATATTCTAATAGATCTAAAAAAAACACAAAGTATAAGATGACACAAAACCCTTTTGTGGATTTTCTAATTACACATGATACAATCTAGAGTCTCACTGTGTTAACATTTACTTTCGTTAAATGTAGATAAGAAATGACTAGATTTAATTGAAATTCTAAATTAGTACTATAATTTTAGTACTGTGATTATGCATTCGTTTAATTACAATGTTTGGCTTGAATTCATATGTTGTAGTATCATGTGCAGAAGTCGACCTGATGCCTGGTTATAGCGCCACTTAGCGGCATAAAGCCGGCAAACGCAAAACCCTAATGCCAACGCCATGTGCCGCAACGGTAGAAGTCTAACTCTGGTTTAGTAACATCTGTACGCCTCCAGCATGACTGCTGCATTTCAAAATATAAGGTCTCTTTTATCTCTAGATGTTCAACACTTGAACTGGTTAAAATCTTTGTTTTTGCTCATCTTAATGGTAATTGATGTTAATGCATAGTGTTTGTTAAACCAGAGCTCCTCAGTTAAAAAACCAAATTTCTGAACAATCAGACAATGAAGTGTAATCGTATCATAGCTTAACAAATTGTATCATATATTTCTGGCTCATTCTTTAGTTGCTATAAACTCTGTCACAATCGCAGAATAATCCCTGTTATTAGCAACAGTCCTGTCTAAAAACATCTTAAATGACACATAAACATGATTCAGAATGACAGTAAGATTTGTAAATTAACAAAAAAGCCATTAGCTAAACTGGGCTACAGACACTATGATTAAGTCCCGCCTTCATGCTCTGAACATTTCACACATCATTAGCCCTGCCGTCGAATCTCTCTTCACTCGCTTTAATATTGTTGTTGTCGGTCTTGGCTGATTCCAGCAAGGAGTCACCACAATGGACCATCTGGTCTGCACATACAAGCTTGGCACAGGTTTTATGTCGGACACCCTTCCTGACACAACCCTCCCATTTTATCTGGGCTTGGGACCGAGCACCTCAGTGACTGGCATTTGGACACTGACTGGACCTTCTGCATGGCAGGCAAAACACCTCCCACTGTCAATATTTCCATGGTCTATCTGAGCTTAACCTTGTTCTACCAAGTCATGAGAGTCATGACGTGCACTTGAACAGTCATGCCATGCACTGCTGCATATATGCTTGGCAAGTCACAGCCATGCCCTTGCTTGGAATAACCTTGCTTTGCCCCACCAGCTGGCTTTGAGAACATTGTGCCCAAATTCCCACACTCAATACAATTCAATGGTCATTTTCACAAAGCAGCTGTACAGAATCAAAAGAAAATTACGGAAGTGTGTATGAAATCTTTTGATTCTGTACAGCTGCTTTGTGACAGTGACCAATGTTAAAAGTGCTATATAAATAAAATTGAACTGAATTGAATGTGAATTTGGATTATGGTGTTAAACTGAATGGTGTTCATGCTTCTGCATCAAGTCTAGCCGTAGGTTTCTCATAGGGCTCATGTAGGCCTTGTATAGCTCTACAGTATGTACACTATGCCGTAGCCTGGTGTGCGCCTTGTTGCAGAAATGTAACTACTCATCATGTTGGCGCGGACCATATCAACTATGATTTTTCCACCCATGCATTTGTGGCTTCTACACTTCCATATTTGAGTTGAGTCAAACATCATACTGCCTGTCACCTTTATTATTAGCTTCAACTTTTACAAAATCGCTTTTATTTTCCATTATTTGCATTACAAACAACAACAACAACAACAACAACAACAACAAAAAACCACACACCCAGCAGCGAGTGGCAAAGATACCTCCACCTCCAACAAGGCGTTAGGTGATGTAACTGCAGAGCCACACACAAAACAGCGCCTAGGAATAAACGCTCGAAATGAAGTGTATGAACAAAATAAAATAAAATGGTAGATGTGATCAAAAATAAGAGATTTTTTTTTATTGTTTCTTGCACGATGCCCAATGTCTGGGTCAGACAGAGAGTCATGAGGTGTACCATAACCCAGTAACAGCAGTAATTCATCATGGCTACCCCAGTGGGGAAAAAATACACTTTAATGTATTACAAATACTGTATATTAAAATATGTACATTGCAAATATACTAACAAAAATTTGTACCATCAGTTAATATATAAAAAGTATACTAACATCATGCTTCAACCAAATTACTTCAAAATAACTGTATTATAGTAGACTTTCCAAAAATATATTATAGGAAAATATACTTTAGGTGAAAGTTTGGTCTACTTTCCAAAGCAAACTTATTCAAACTTAGTTTTTTGGGTATATTTAGTATAAATAGTACAAATGTACAAAGTATACATTTCGAATACATATTTTAATAAACGGTAGTCTCAGTATATTGTCAGTTAAACTTGAATGTGCTTATTTATGCTTTTATTTCGTGCACTGCTCTCTCGTGCGCGCGCTTTAAGACACGTTTTTGCACGCTGAATCTCTCGTGCGCGCTCCCAAGCTCGTTTCTACGCGCTGAAAATCACTTTTGCGCGTTCAAGATAATTTATGTTTGAACTCTCTCACGTGCGCGAACTGCAGCAGCGTTAGAACTCTGCAACTATTCCAGCCAACCGGAGACTAGAATACGTGCAACACCAACCAATCACAGACGGTAGGCGGGCAGATTCGGCTGTCTGTTTTCTGATTGGCTCCCCAGTTCTCCCGCTTCTAGTTTGAATTCGCGGCTGGAAGCTGCGTCATCGCGTGAATTTTATTTTCATCGGCATAAGGTACATTTAATGGTTTTTATTAGGTAGTTTGTTTACATAGTTATGTACTATAAGTAGTACGTAGTTTAAACTATAGAATGTGTTGTCTAATGTGTTATTGTTAAATCTTATGCACTTTGCTTCTGGTGTGATGCTCCGTAGCTCCGCCCTGTTTTCACTCTCTGTGTAACAGAATCAACACGCCAGGTTTAAACTAATCCTGTACTGTATATTATAATCCTGTATATTATAATCCTGTATATTATAATCCTGTATATTATAATCCTGTATATTATAATCCTAATGTCTGTCTTTGTTTAGAAAACCATTTACATTTGAGTTTGTGTGTTTGTAAGACAACCTGACGTTTTTGTTAAACATAAATAAACCTTGTCCAAATGAAATCTGTTGAAATCATGAATAAAATCAGCTTCTATATTTATGATGCAATGTTTGTCAAAAACATGTTATAGTGTAGAAAATGCATTCAGCATGTGTAAATGATCCTAAACACCTTTAGTTCAATTACATTTTATTTGTATAGTGCTTTTAACAATTGTCATCGTTGCAAAGCAGCTTTGGTGTACTGGTAACACATTTGCAATACAGTATTTTTTTAGTATTTGGAATTGGCCAGAAGTACAGAAGTAGCTCCTGCTGCAAAAAGAATAGTACATTAATCATGTATTTGTAACACAGTAAGAATTGCTGTAATGTACTTATAATACATTAAATATACACTCACCTAAAGGATTATTAGGAACATCTGTTCAATTTCTCATTAATGCAATTATCTAATCAACCAATCACATGGCAGTTGCTTCAATGCATTTAGGGGTGTGGTCCTGGTCAAGACAATCTCCTGAACTCCAAACTGAAGGTCAGAATGGGAAAGAAAGGCGATTTAAGTGATTTTGGGCGTGGCATGGTTGTTGGTGCCAGACGGGCCGGTCTGAGTATTTCACAATCTGCGCAGTTACTGGGATTTTCACACACAAGCATTTCTAGGGTTTACAAAGAACGGTGTGAAAAGGGAAAAACAACCAGTACGCGGCAGTCCTGTGGGTGAAAATGCCTTGTTGATGCTGGAGGTCAGAGGAGAATGGGCCGACTGATTCGAGCTGATAGAAGAGCAACTTTGACTGAAATAAGCACTCGTTACAACCGAGGTCTGCAGCAAAGCATTTGTGAAGCCACAACACGCACAACCTTGAGGCGGATGGGCTACAACAGCAGAAGACCCCACTGGGTACCACTCATCTCCACTACACATAGGAAAAAGAGGCCACAATTTGCACCAGCTCACCAAAATTGGACAGTTGAAGACTAGAAAAATGTCGCCTGGTCTGATGAGTCTGGATTTCTGTTGAGACATTCAAATGGTAGAGTCAGAATTTGGCGTAAACAGAATGAGAACATGGATCCATCATGCCTTGTTACCACTGTGCAGGCTGCTGCTGGTGGTGGTGTAATGGTGTGGGGGATCGTTTCTTGGCACACTTTAGGCCCCTTAGTGCCAGTTGGGCATCGTTTAAATGCCATGGCCTACCTGAGCATTGTTTCTGACCATGTCCATCCCTTTATCACCACCATGTACACATCCTCTGATGGCGACTTCCAGCAGGATAATGCACCATGTCACAAAGCTCCAGTCATTTCAAATTGGTTTCTTGAACATGACAATGAGTTCACTGTACTAAAATGGCCCCCACAGTCACCAGATCTCAACCCAATAGAGCATCTTTGGGATGTGGTGGAACTAAATTTTGTACAATTTAATTACAACTTAAATACACTTAGTACAACATTTGTACAAATCACTAGTATACTTGAAATAGCAGACTTCAAGTATACTAGTGATTTGTCTGGAGCAGGTACACTTGGCATGCTAATAATATACTTAGCATACTTTTTTTTTTTTACTTAGGTACTCAGGACATGAGGCAAAATTATCCAAAGCTTATCCAGATATGTTACGGATCTATTTAGTCATCAAGGGGATGTGTAAGCCCAGGATCACAGCCTCAGTGGTCGGAGCACAGGCTTCTCAGGCATCTCAATTACACTGGGGAGTTGACATTAGATCAGTGATATTTCACAACAGTTAAGCTGAAACATTCCATTGATAGCATGTTCCACTAAAATACAACAACACCTGCATTATTCTAGGTGATGAAATACAGAATTCATGTAAACAAAGATTGTTTCCTTCGGTGATTTCATGAAGACACTGTTCAGCTTCAGCAAGGAGCAGGTGTTTGGGGCTATAAGGGTGTAAACAGGAAAGGAGAGGGTTTACGGAGGGAGAAAGGAAAAAAAGGTTTAAAAAAACAGTGAAGGTGGATGAACGCTCACAATGAAGTGTAATTGTAGAATGATCCAGAAGCATAAAATGGGCTTCAGCTGATAGCTAACGAGTTTGACAGGAAGATAGCTGTTGCACTGTATTGTAAATCTGGGTGCTACGTTAGCAGTGTAGCATTTATAATCCACTAAATAATATCCTCACATAAATATTTCTGTATGGGCAAATGCAGTGCTAGCAAGTGAACGTGCAGCGTGGACGAGTACAACGTGGCTGGCTGTGTAAAAAAAATACTCTGTGGAACACGTTGTCCAGTTGGTAGACTGGAAATGTAAATGTCCAACGTCCAAGAAATACAACTGAAAGAATCATTGTTTTACTGCGTTCCTTGTATTTTGTTGCCGAATGTTAAACTGCATGCAGCAAAATTAACAACTTTTTAAAGAACCCTTAACCCTGTTTGCTGGAGTTTTCATTTTGTTGTAGTTAAAACCCACATAAAACTGCTTTCTCACTGCTAGTTTGATAAGAATATAGTGATAAGTGTTTTGGTTTTAAAATGAATAAATTTAAATTTAACGTGCTGGTTTGAACATTTGACATGAAAAGATAATAGACACACACAAATGTTCTGTTTTTGTGTTTTTTTGTGTGTTTTTGTTTTTGGGAAAACAATATCATTATATATCATGAAGGCTCATATATGAGCAGTGCAGGTGGAAAAAGCCAGAGGTAATCATTTGCATAAATATTTGTATGTACAATTCTGTAAATAAGATGTAAAGTCACAATAGAAACATACAGATGAACACACAACTCAACAGTCCTTGGTGCCTTGAAACAGCCTTGATCTGCTGCATCCCAACCAAATCATTAATCAACACTCGAGCCTATAATAAATGAAGAAGAAGATGACATTTAAATAACATTGCTTTGTTTGATTAGTTCATGACTACCTTAGTATATACAGCACGGTGAAATTCTTAGGCACATGCAAATCATTGCTACAAAGCATGCATGCCTTAAGAAGGAGAAGAACAACAAAACTAGAAAGCCCAGGAAACATTCATTACTCACACAAGTTAGTGTCACGTACAGTTTGTGTATAGAGAAATTATAAAGAAATTAGGTACAGAGCATCCTGCAGAAAGCCACACAGATCTTCTGATGACACTGACTGTCACACCTACATTTCCACGTACATTCCGGCGTTAGGCAGACACTCTTATCCAGAGCGACCTACAGAAGTGCTTAAGGTTCTATCATTACATAGATCGTTACACTGGCTTACTAGGTTACTAACGAAGTACCAGACCAACACTGGTTGGGAAGTGTGTTTTTTTTTTTGAGAGTTACTGAAGGAATAGATACGTCTTAAGTCATTGTTTAAATACACCTGCTTTATGTTTGCGTGAAAAAACCTGGCAGCTTCCATTTTTTTATTTGGCTGAAAAGTGGTCGCTTATATAATGTGCTGCTTTCTTTTCTGGCATACAAATATTTTTCTTTTAACTTTTAATTTTAAAATAATTACAGATGTGTCAGAATTTGAAGTGCTTTTGTACTAATGCAATAATAAAGTTCTAAAATAATTTTTAAAATAATAATAATTTTAAGAAGTGTAAAATGTTTGTCCTAAGAAATACTTTTTTCGATGTACTGCAAAATTTAAATCAAATATATTTTATAGTCATTTCAAACTTAATTATAAAATAATTAGGTTTTATTTAAAATTTTTAATAAAATAAAGTTTTTATTTCAGGTCAGGTGTAATTTTGTGTCTCCTTAGTGATTTTAATAAATTACATTTTTATTTTTATTTTATTAATATTTGCTTTAAAAAAAGACTTTGATTATGCTTTATAAAATTGGCAGTTATCTCCAACTCACATGTACGAGTTTCTTCCTGTTTTTAACAAACACTTAGAAGACAAAAAGCGACACTGCTGAACTTTACAATGTCCCTAACATCACCATCCGTCTGTGAATGCTTGTGTTAGTGAGTCCTGGGTTATGAGAGATTTATCCATTTGCAAGCAAGTCATGTGACTTTCACACAAGGCGAAGTATTTACTCTTAGAAATAAACTGAGTGGCTTCTAGGAGGCGCTGCGAGATGACCTACTTCCGAATTTGTTGAACTACACAAAACAAAAAAAAATCAGTGTTATGAGAGATATATTTGTTTCACTGTAAGGATAAGAAGCGGAAGAAAACAGGGACATAAAATATACATAAATTGCTGTGAACAAGAAACTCATTATTAATAAATCATAAATCGGAGAAATTGTACTGAAAGTTTCAGAAGTGTGAAACCTCATTTATTGTTTTGTATGTATGTCCACAGCTCTGTCTCTCACTGACTGATGAAGTTTTCAGATTTATTGTCATCACATTGCTGTGATTTCTACCTCGTACACAATGTGTTTACTGGGAGTATGTTACAGCAATGAAAGAGTAAAGTCTAATATTGTACAGACATTATACAGGCCTATAATAAAAGCATCACACTGTACATGTAATAACAGAGTGTCCTGACCGTAATGTTCAGTAAATACATTTCTTAATTTAAAGACAATCCTGTCGGAGTCACTCACACACACAGACTGTGTACTCTGTCACCAGCTCTTTAACTTTATATCAGATCACACTACCAGGAAGCAGTTCTCAGAGCAGCAGCTTGTCAGAAACAGAAAGTCAGGAAAATGTAGTGTAGTCGTTTATTATTTTCACTTTACATGCACCCTGAAAAGGCTTACTCTGACACTGGGGCACTAAACTAAATTCAACATTTAATAACAAAGAAAGCAAGTACAAAACTACCTTCTCTGCAAATATTCAAATGAAGCTGAGTTTCTTGAACACAAGAATCTAGGATTCAGTGCAAATAAAGAAAAATAGAGATTAGACTAACATCAAATTAAACCAATAGTGTGTGTCTCCTTGTTCATTAATTAAACTTAGCCTCCTTGGGCCTCCGAGTGGCTGCGCGAGAAGCGGATAGCGCTGTCCTCCGAGTGTGTTACGCCGCCCCCAACGGTGCGCGAGCGAGCAGTTCGAAAAGATGCGGTCGGCTGGCGTCACGTCGTTCGGAGGAAACACGTGATAGTCTTCGACCCCCCGGCTGAGTGGTAGTAGTAGCTAGTAGTAGTAGTAGTAGTGATGGGGAGGAATTGGACACGACTAAATTAGGGACAAAAATCGGGGAAAAATCCAATAAAAAAAAAAAAATATTTAGCATTCCTATTTGTTCAGCTATGTGTGCCTATTTGAAATTTAGCAATTACTGTCACCTGAGACACTAATGATCCAATACTATAGGATTTGTATATTATATATATTATACTATGTGTATTTGTATATATCCAGTGAAATACATTTCAAAACATTTAACATTAACATAATAATAATAATAATAATAATAATAATAATAGTTGCAAGTAACAATGATTGGGCCCAAGCACCTGCGCCATCGCCGCCCGGGTGCTCCACACAACCTGTGTACCTCTTGAGCATATCAAGACCTCCAAAAAGACAATGTCATCCGGGTGCTCAACACAACCTGTCTGCCTTTTGAGCAGCCGCGGACGCCGATGTCACTGAATATGGCATAAGTTTAAGGCATTTTCACAACTGGACATCTCTTTCTGGTGCGTCCGGGCGGCGATGGCATAGGTGCTTGGGCCCAAGACACGTTCAGCTGTGCGCAACATATAATCTGTGTGCCTTTTGCTGATGTCACTTAATCTGATGTCTCTGAAGTCTCTGAGGGGGTTATTAGCCGGAAGTTTAAGTCATCGCTATGGCTAAACTGTTTGAGAGATCAAAAATCATCCTCAATGTTTTTTGAGATCATATGGGCCTTGTTTGATGTATAGTATATGTGTGTGTGTGTGTGTGTGTGTGGGGAGGGGGGGGGGGATGTGTAGTATGTGTGTGTAGGATGTGTAGTGTGTGTAGGATGAGTAGTGTCTGTGTGTATATGTGTGTGTGTGTGTGTGTGTGTGTAGAATGGGTGGTGTGTTTAGGATGGGTAGTGTGCGTGTGTGTATTTGTGTAGGATGTATAGTTTGTGTGTGTGTAGAATGTGTAGTGTGTAGGATGGCTAGTTTGTGTAGTGTGTATTCTGCATGTTCTCAAGTTTGGTGTTCCACAGGGTTCGGTTTTAGGCCCACTGCTTTTTTCTCTTCACATGCTTCCTTTGGGCAACATAATTCGTAAGCATTGTATTAGTTTTCATTGTTATGCTGATAAAACACATTTACAAGTCTCAACAAAACCAGATAAGAAAAAACAGCTTAATAAAGTTTAGCAATGTGTGCAGGACATAACATCCATCTGTTTAATCCTGACAAGACAGAAGTTCTAGTCATAGGACCACATGCAGCTGGAAGCAAGGTTTCTGATCACACTGTAACTTTAGATGCCTTTCTGTTCCATCAAGTGCAACAGTAAAAGACCTCGGTGTGATTATAGATTCCAGTCTTTGAAGCTCATGTAGATAATATCACCAGGATAGCATACTTTCACCTCTAGGTAAGATATTGCCAAGAAAATGAATATATTGTCATTAAATGATGGAGAAAAACTAGTTCATGCTTTTATCACCTCTAGGTTGGACTATTGTAACGCCTTACTGTCTGGCTGTTCAACTAGGTGTATAAACAAGCTTCAGTTAGTACAGAATGCAGCAGCGAGAGTCCTCACTAGAACCAGAAGATACGAGCACATCACCCCTATCTTATCTACACTGCATTGGCTCCCTGTCAAATTTCACATACATTTTAAGATGCTACTTTTGACATTTAAAGCACTAAATGGTCTCGCGCCGCAGTATCTGAGTGAACTGTTAGTGTCTTACGATCCGCCACGCCTACTTCCATCAAAGGATGCAGGCTGCCTGTCAGTACCACGTATTATTAAAACTACAGCAGGGGGCGGAGCTTTTTCTTACAAAGCCCCAAAGTTATGGAATCGTCTTCCTGTTAATGTTCGGGACTCAGACACAGTCTCAGTGTTTAAGTCTAGGCTAAAAACCTATTTATTTAGCGCAGCATGTTTGTAAATAGATTAACCTTAGGTAAAGGAGCAGATCTGGGGGACTCATGGACGTAGAGTATTCTGGTGAACTGCTATGTTTAGATGCTGTCCTCCCCACTCTCATTGTTCACTCAGGTTTGTTGACGGTGAGGTGATTGGTTGCTTTACATCTCAGTTCCCCTTCATGTCTGTGTTTCCTTCTGGCTCCTCCCTTTTAGTGATGCTGTTATAGTTAGTCCTGCCGGAGTCCCTGCTTGCACTTTGCACTAAATATACATTCACCTTATATATTATGTGACTGTGACCAGACCTAACTGTTTTCTCTCCTCTTCTGCCCTCCCCCCTCTCTCTGTCAAGCTACACATGCCGTTCCTGAGCTGCCATTGATCCAGACTCCCTCTGTCCTCTGGACCTGTCTGACTCATCCTGGTGCCCCCCTTCTGGTTGGAGATCTCGTCACATGGAGCCCTGTGTGTCTCTTTGGGATGCGTCCGATGTCTGGGGTTTCACTCTACTATGAAGACGGTTCTGGCCTCGACTGATGTTGACAGCTGTTTGTCTGCGTACTTGGCTACAGATGCTCAATAGTTCAGGATTGGAATTTCCTACAAGTCTACCTGAGCCTCAAATAACTACCTGAACTACAAAAAAAAAATCAGGGGTTGTGTTTAGAGTGTGTTTAAAATTTACTTGAAAATATCTGATAAATTACAAACTGTAATAAAACAGTATTAGACACAAATATATGATATGGTAGCATAGACATTGAAAAAGCTATTTACACACGAGTGCACAAGTCTAAAGCAAACGCAATTATTAATTTATTGTGTAAATTTAACTTCATTCAGCTGTTTAAGTTATATGAAAAACAACGTGCCTACCAGCCCACTATTAGTTTTTGTTCAAATTTAAAGATGCACACGCATGTGTGCAAAAAGAGAAGTACAACAAAAAATACAAAAGTGTATAATTAGTTTGCCTAAAACAATATTGCTTCCAATTGTTGTGAACTTTTCTTCCTTTGTCGAATCAGAGACCAGGAGACGTTGGGATATCTTTAAGCAGAAGTTCCTCTTTATTGAGAACTTGCCGCGCGTCGCCACAGTCATCCAAGTCTATAGTAAAAGTCAGCTCTGGAGAGTTGATACTTTACAAGGGGGAGGGATACAAAGAGGTGGAGACAATCTAAACAAAGCATAGTGTAGTACAGGACTCAGCCTGGTACCGTACGTTCCCCAGCCCTGATCTCTGCCTTTAAATGCAGAGGTGCTAATCTAATCAGCCTAACAGTATCACCCAGACCTTCACATTATCATAGAGACAAAGGCACAGGCTGGCCTTGAGATTAGCATTCACATTTACCTTGGGACAAGTAAATGTCAGTAAAACACGGCCTTTTGCAAAATGAAAGTGAATGCTTTGCTCAAAAGGCTGATAAACGCACGCGCAGATATGAGCAGATTTATTGATAAAACTGCAGACATACTCCCCCAGAAATGCAACAAACAAATATATAGTCTTCTCGCTGAATACAACAGCGCGCTCCGAGGTGAACACCTGCAGACCCCCAGTGACTGTAATCCCTCCTCTCACCTTTCATTCACGATAGCTGTGAAGTTATCAAACTGGTTCCACTGATGGGGGAATTGGCAGCATTGAGGGGTTTAAAATAAGTTAAGAAGACCGAGCAGACGTCTCTGCCTAAAATGTATTTTGCCAGCAAAACATAAACAAAAAAGGAATGATAGCAATTACATCAGACTTCATACCTGGATTTTCAGATTTTGTAAAATAATGAAAACGGATGTCTCCGTTTCCTTTCTAGACCTTTTGTCTGCGTCAACTGAAGCTCAGCACGTCTTCTTTCCTTGTTTTAATCTGTGATATTTAAGTGAAATATATTTTGCGTAAAGGTCTAAATATTCATTTTAATTCATGGACAGGTGTATTCTTAGACAAGACATCCTTAATTTACCTTAGTTAAATTTACACATTTACACCTTACAGCATGGGCACACTGAAATAGCAAAAACCTACAGTCTAAAGTCACAAAAGTAAACAAATCATATGATCAATAAAAAAATAAAAGCTTTGAGATAACCATTTTGTCTTGTATGTGTGTGTGTGTGTGTGTGTGTGTGTGTGTCTTTCCATGGGGATAGGCTCCTGGCTCCCTGTGACCCTGTATACAGTATACAGTAGTACAGATGATGAGTACACGATGATCTATCCATTGCTGTTATTTTCTTCAGACTTATTTCTGATCTTTGGCAGTACACATGTCTATATTTCTCACACCAACAAAGCAAGCTTTCAATCTCGACTCCTGAGCGTTTAGTCACCGCCGAGGCGCGTGGGGGCAGTACGGAGCTTCGAGGCAGCTTTTCATCTGCAGAAAGGAATCGCGAGGAAGCAGAGCCAATCCCTGATTGGTGGAGTCTCAGGGCGAGCTGTTATCTGATTGGTGAAGCGCGTTAGCGGGAGTTTCAGCCTTTCCCGTGTTTATCTCGGAGCGTTACTGAGTCCGGGGGATTTCCGGTGATGCGCGTGAGTGTGTGCGTTAATTCAGCGTTTAAATTAAACGGAATAAGAGCGGATTAAACCGGAGGAGATGGAGCGGGACGAGCTGTTAGAGGAGCGCTTTAACCGGTGTGTGTGTGTGTGTGTGTGTGTGTGTGTGTGTGTCTCTCTGTGTGTGTGTGTCTCTCTCTCTGTGTGTGTGTGTGTCTCTCTGTGTGTGTGTGTCTCTCTGTGTGTGTGTGTCTCTCTCTGTGTGTGTGTGTGTGTGTGTGTGTGTCTCTCTGTGTGTGTGTGTGTGTCTCTCTGTGTGTGTGTCTCTCTGTGTGTGTGTGTCTCTGTGTGTGTGTCTCTGTGTGTGTGTCTCTGTGTGTGTGTCTCTCTGTGTGTGTGTGTGTGTGTGTGTGTCTCTCTCTGTGTGTGTGTGTGTGTGTGTGTGTGTCTCTCTCTGTGTGTGTGTGTGTGTGTGTGTCTCTCTCTCTGTGTGTGTGTGTGTGTGTGTCTCTCTCTCTCTGTGTGTGTCTCTCTCTCTCTCTGTGTGTGTGTGTGTGTGTGTGTGTGTGTGTGTGTGTGTCTCTCTGTGTGTGTCTCTCTGTGTGTGTGTCTGTGTGTGTGTGTCTCTCTGTGTGTGTGTGTCTCTCTGTGTGTGTGTGTCTCTCTCTCTCTCTCTCTCTCTCTCTGTGTGTGTGTCTCTGTGTGTGTGTGTCTCTCTCTCGCTCTCTCTCTCTCTCTCTCTGTGTCTCTGTGTGTGTGTGTGTCTCTCTCTGTGTGTGTGTCTCTCTCTCTCTCTCTCTCTCTGTGTGTGTGTGTCTCTGTGTGTGTCTCTGTGTTACTGTCTGTCTCTGTGTGTCTCTGTGTTACTGTGTGTCTCTGTGTTACTTTCTGTCTCTGTGTGTCTCTGTGTTACTGTCTGTGTGTGTGTATGTTACAGCTTCAAAGTGACCTGCTTCGTTCTTACTGTTTGAGTACATCACTGTGTGTGTTTGCAGGTCTCTAAATTTAAATAATGCAGACAATGAGGTGAAATATGAAAGGTAAGTAAACACGCGCACACACACACGCACACAGACAGTAACACACACGCACACAGACAGTAACACACACGCACACAGACAGTAACACACACGCGCACAGACAGTAACACACACACACACGCGCGCGCGCAGACAGTAACACACACACGCGCGCGCGCGCAGACAGTAACACACACGCGCGCGCGCAGACAGTAACACACACGCGCGCGCGTGCAGACAGTAACACACACACACACGCGCGCAGACAGTAACACACACACGCGCGCAGACAGTAACACACACGCACGCGCGCGCAGACAGTAACACACACGCGCGCGCGCGCGCGCAGACAGTAACACACACACACACACACGCGCGCGCGCAGACAGTAACACACACACACACACACACGCGCGCGCGCAGACAGTAACACACACACACACACACACGCGCGCGCGCAGACACTAACACACACACACACGCGCGCGCAGACAGTAACACACACACACACACACGCGCGCGCAGACAGTAACACACACACACATACACACACGCGCGCGCGCAGACAGTAACACACACACACGCACACAGACACAGCATGTTTTCTGTCATGAAATTAAAGTTTGAAAACAAAGTGAAAGTGAAAACACAGTGTAGAATGTGTGTGTGTTTATTAAACTTTAAGACTCACACTGCATTCACACGGTGTGAGAGGTGTGTACTCCCACTTTCACCCTCTCTTACTCGGA
>QNUK01001606.1:0-12500 GCA_013621035.1 Clarias magur | reverse complement strand
CGTCCAGAACACGGAACCCGCCTGGCTCCGGTTGTCACGGCAACACACAGCCGTCGATGGTGACAAAAATCCGGCCCCCCGCCTAAACCCCGGCTCGTCCGCGGTGGTGGATCTCACCCAGTCTGGATCGGATGAGCTGGAGATGATGAGCGGAGACGGAGGAATGCAGGTGAAGGACGAGGGTGTGATTGATTTGTCCATTCACATGATCGAGGACAGTTCTGTCGGACGAGTGTGTGAAGGCATGGACGAGGAGCAGAGTGTAATCGTAGAGGAGAGATCTGATCACACACACTCTTACTCAGATCAGAACTGTGTACACGTCTCCCCCTTAAAGCGCTCAGACTCACCTCTCCAGGAGACGGAGTCAGAGATACATAAAGCCTTCTCAGACATGGAGCTGGGGTCGTCCGCAGTCTGTGTCCAAAAGGACTCGGACACGTCCGAAGCTCCGGAGGAGGTGGGGTTGGAGTCGGCGCCAGGGGACGAGTCGGACTCGTCTAATTCTAGGGTGGGAGTGGAGTCCGACTCCAGAGTTCTGGCGGGGGCGGAGTCTTTCCAAGGGAACTTCAACCTGCAGCTGGAGGACAGTGCAGAGCTGCTCTCGGACGACAAGCAGGAGGAGGCGGAACAGAACGAGGAGGAGCTAAGCACAGGGGGAGAGGACTTCCAGCTACAGATGGATGACAGCAGGGAGAATTTGGACGAGAGTAACTGCGACAGCGTGAGGCAGAAGATGGGAGTGTCAACGGGAGACGAGTCGCTCCTCTGGCCCACCAAGAAGAAGAAGCTGCGCGTCATCTATGATAGTGAAGAAGAGGGACATGAGGAAGTGGAGAAACCCGTTTTGGCCAGCAGTCCGTTAGCCTGCAGCTTCACCGGCTTCGGGTGTTCCACTCCCAGATCTGTGCCGAGTAACGACACCAAGCACAGACGCAGCATGAACGTATCGATCGCATCGCGGCGCTCGCTGGTGGAGTCACTGCTGCAGGATATGGAGGAGGAGGAGGAGTCTGGAGAGGAGGAGCCAGAGGAGGAAGAGGAAGGGCAGGTGGAAGAGTCAGTGAAGGGTGAGGGGTCATTTATTGGAGAGGAGCCTGTCTATGGGGAGGAGTCATTGGGGGGGGAGGAGTCAGTGGAGCAACATAGCTCTGAAGGGGCAGGGTTTAGCCGAGCATCTGAAGCCAGCAGATCATGTGCTGATGAATCAGTGTTGGAGGAGGCGGAGCCAAGTGGAGAGACACTTAATTCAGAACACTTGAGTGAGTGTGAGGAGGAAGAGGAGGCGTGTGAGGAGGAAGAGGAGGCGTGTGACGAGGAAGAGGAGGCGTGTGACGAGGAAGAGGAGGCGTGTGAGGAGGAAGAAAGTGATGGAGCAAAGGATTTCACTGATGAATCGTCTGACGTTGAACTGGCCTCCAGTGAAGTTTTGGATCAGTGTGCACCCACTGAAGGTCAAAGTCTGACCCCTAATGATGTCACACCACCAAAGGAAACCTTCAACTCACTGGTGCATTCTGGGAAATGCTGTTTGGCTGAAGGGAGGAAACAGGAAGCACTGGACTTTTTTCTGAAAGCCATTGACATCAACACTGGAGACACTGAGATACAACTGCTCATTATCCAACTGTACAGACACCTGAGTCACTGACTGACACACACACACACACACACACACACACACACACACACGTGTGTGCAAGCAGCTTGGTTGATGTTATTATTTGACCCTTTTTCTATTTGTAATATATTTGAAATAAAAATGGTGGAATTAATTTAATGATCCTGTTTGTTGTGTGTGTGTGTGTGTGTGTGTGTGTGTGTGTGTGTGTGTTCCCATTGAAGACACCAGAATGATTCACAGAGTCATCTGTTCAGAGTAGATTAGACTCCGGATTGGACGAATGCTGTGTCCATCAGAGTGAGTGCAGGTACTGTGTGTGTGTGTGTGTGTGTGTGTGTGCATGCTGCAGTAATGAGCCGGAGTGTCGGTGTTGTTGTAAAGTGACAATGATGTTCTTACACTTTCTTTCTTGGTTAAAGCACTAATGAGAGACTAAAGGTGTAAAACTGATTGACAAACTGTTTATCAATAATCATGCAGTGCTTGTTAGTGATCTTAATTATCTGTTAATCTGTAGCATGTAAACTGTACACAAACTGAGCAGACACCAGTTTAATTATACAAAAATGCTTCTCTCTCTCAGTCACACACACACACACACACACACACACACACTGAAATGTGGAATGTTAAACTACACTGTGGAACAGAATGCAGCATGACTGTCTCCCGTCCCAGCGCACAGATTCCCACACTAACACACAGCACCAGTAATGGAGGAACTTATCCTAAAGAGAGTTACTGCCACCTTGTGGTTACTAACAGGCATAACTGTATGAACTAAAATGAAATAAAAATAAATGAGATCAATGTCTAATCAACACAAAGGAAACCCAGTAGAGTTCAGGATGTGTGTAAGATTGTGAGCTGTTCTGATGACTATATTCATTCATACACATTAAACACTCGTA
Source organism: Clarias magur (assembly GCA_013621035.1). Classification (NCBI taxonomy): domain Eukaryota; kingdom Metazoa; phylum Chordata; class Actinopteri; order Siluriformes; family Clariidae; genus Clarias; species Clarias magur. The sequence goes on along the minus strand of QNUK01001606.1, from coordinate 9,965 downwards.
CTTTACTGTACTGACAAACCTACGACTGGGCTAATGCTAATGCTAATGCTTCCACATTTATTGTATATTATGTTAGCAAACAGATTTGTCCTTAATCCAAAAATATAAACTGAAATTTATGAGAAAATAAAATGAGAAAATTCAAATAAATAAACAATAACAGCTAATCATCTGCCGTTTAAACATTTCAACAGATCCGTTTACATTTAGAGTGATGTGTACGTGGGATAAACCGGCATGATAAAGTTGTGTGTGTGCAGCTTTCTATGTGAATATTATACAAAAAAAGTGGAAGACAAAAGGCTGAGGAATATGTTTGTGGATTATATTTATACTGAATCTATGATAAAACATTTTTATTCAGAGTAAAACACCAACACGGCTCTAAGCTGCCCAGTGCTTTGGTTTATTTATTCTCATAACAATAATTAATTCATGATAATATCTTGTATACAATACTATAAGACCTATTGATATTGAGATTGAGCTTCTCTACAGTTTTCTGTAATGTTCTGGTTCTAACGGCTTGACTAAATAGGTTTTTAGACTTAAACACTGAGACTGTGTCTGAGTCCCGAACATTAACAGGAAGACTATTCCATAACTTTGGGGCTTTGTAAGAAAAAGCTCCGCCCCCTGCTGTAGTTTTAATAATACACTGACAAGCAGCCCTAAAAACACTAACATATAAATATAAAAACAATAATCAAAAAACATAGCAGTAGAGTCTGCTGTTCTCAGAGGGTCTTCTGGATTCTCAAAATGAATATTAAAGTCTCCAGCAATTAACACTTTATCTACAGAAACAACAAGGTTTGAGAGGAAATCTGCAAATTCACAGAGAAACTCCGAGTACGGCCCAGGGGGTCTGTAAATGATGATTAGCGGGATCGACTGAGCTGACTTTATGTTACTATAGAGAACTTCAAATGCATTAGATTTAAAACTGTGTGTTTGTACGAGAGACAGATTATGGTTATAAATAACTGCGACTCCTCCTCCTCTACCAGTTAGCCGAGGCTGGTGTATGTAGCTGTATCCAGGAGGACTCGCTTCATTTAGAGCCACATACTCTGTAAACTTACAAGACAGTATAAACCACCTGAACTCTGTGGCACTTTATCACCTGCAGTAACAGCTGCCTCCAGTCGTAACATTAAACCCTTAACCCTTCTCTCTCTCTCTCTCACACACACAATACTACAATTACATTAGAATACTCTGTGTGTGTGTGTGTGTGTGTGTGTGTGTGAGTATACATCGCGTAAGATAAAATGTATTCAAGTGTGTTCACTAATGACCTTTGACCTCAGGAGATACAGCAGAGCTACAGACACACCCATACACCTGACTGCACACACACCTCTCTGTGGACTTTATTCTCTGGGGTAGTTCCTGAGTGATATGTGTCATATTGTCTTTTCACACACACACACACACAACGTGAGGACAAACGAGTAGAGCAGCTCCACTACAGCTGGGGTAAAGCAGGTAAAAATCACATCAGTCATTTTTATTTTTTTTATTTCATTATTGAATTCATGCTGTTTAAGTTTAGAAGGAGAACTGAACACACACACACACACATACACACACACACACACACACAGTGTTGATAGTAAATGCGTGTAACTCATTTTCTGCCCGGTGTGTCTCGATGTAAATGTTATTGATAGTTATTTTCAGTTACTGTGTGTGTGTGTGTGTGTGTGTGTGTGTGTGTGTTTGTGTGTGGTGAAATGAATCATAATTCTGTGCATTATTCTCCTTTTCAAGTAGAGAAGTTGATAATCTGGCGTTGAGTCTCCTGGAGAAGGCCGGCACCCCACAGGTACGGGTGTTTCGGGGGGGTGGGGGGGTCTCGCGTCCCGAGAGCTTGATCAGACATCAGACACAAATCAGTTCTAATCTGGTCTCATTAAAGATTAGTTTCTGAGTGAGACTGAAAGGTGAACGTATCGACACAGTGGCGAGTGTAAGCTGGAGGAGAACGCTGAGTCGCGTTTACGACACGTTTAAAGTCCAGCAGAACGTCACAGCGAGAAACAGCGACAGCTGACAGAATCTTAACTTAATGTCTCAGTGAATATGACGAAAGTCAGAATTACCCTCACCTTTACAGCTCGGTGTGTGTGTGTGTGTGTGTGTGTGTGTGTGTGTGTGTGTGTGTGTGTGTGTGTGTGTGTAGGGTGAAGATGTATAACAGCAGCAGTTCATACAGCTATGCAGACTCACTGCAGTCGAAGTAAGGAAATACCCAATAGTAACACAAATAACAAACAAAACCACACTATAGTAATGTGTGTGTGTGTGTGTGTGTGTGTGTGTGTAGTTACTCTTTAGATGAAACCTCCTCACAGTGCTCTAGTTTATCACGGCCCAGCGCTAAAGCCATCTACAGTGAGTACACACACACACTAACACACAAGTGATATGTGTACATTTTTATGTGTGTGTGTGTCTAGTTCGCAGAAAGGAATATGCCGAATCCATCAACAAACAGCTGGCCAAATTCCAGTACAGGGTTGAGGTGAGTGCTAGTGCTAATCACAGCGCGAATACAGGTCCATCTCAATAAATTAGAATATAATTGAAAAGGGTTTACTCTATGCTGAATGTTGGGTTTTTTTATTAGCTGTAAGCCATAATCATCAAAATGAAAAGAAATAAACAGTTGAAATATTTTAGTTCAATTCAATTCAAGTCAATTTTATTTATATAGCGCTTTTAACAATTGACATTGTCGCAAAGCAGCTTTACACAATAAAAAGAAGTAAGTTTGTATGCAATGTGTATGAATCAAAATGATCAGATTGTCCCTGATGAGCAAGCCGAGGGCGACGGTGGCAAGGAAAAACTCCCTGAGATGGTAATAGGAAGAAACCTTGAGAGGAACCAGACTCAACAGGGAACCCATCCTCATCTGGGTGATAACGGAGAGCAGAGAATGATCAGCATAATAATGTGTACTGGAAGTTCAGTGTAACAGGAGATGTGTTAAAATTTAAATTAAAAGGAGTCCAGTTTGTTCCCGGAGGCTCAGGTAGACTGTAGGAGATTCCAGTCCTGAGCTATCGAACAACTGAAGTCACAGATCCCCAGAGCATCAATCGATGATAGGACAGTCTTCATGGAAACCATACCCAGCCACCATACGAATCCAGGCAGACCACACGGGGCATCCATGCGACGAGATCTCCAACCAGAAGCAGGACTCCAGGACGGGTTAGACGGCTCCAGAGGGCAGAGGGGTCTGGATCACTGGCAACTCAGGAGCGAACATGTATAGCTCGACAGAGAGACAGAGAGAGGGAAAGGAGAGAGGGAGAGAGAGAGAGAGCAGAAAAGGAGAGAACAGAAAATAAGGAGAGATGGCAGTTAGGTATGGTCACAGTCAACATGTATAAGGTGAATGTATATTAGTGCAAAGTGCAAGCAGGGACTCCGGCAGGACTAACTATAACAGCATCACTAAAAGGAGGAGCCAGAAGGAAACACAAACATGAGGGGAACTGAGATGTAAAGCAACCAATCACCTCACCGTCAACAAACCTGAGTGAACAATGAGAGTGGGGAGGACAGCATCTAAACATACCAGTTCACCAGAATACTCTACGTCCATGAGTCCCCCAGATCTGCTCCTTTACCTAAGGTTAATCTATTTACAAAAATGCTTGGCTAAATAAATAAGTTTTTAGCCTAGACTTAAACACTGAGACTGTGTCTGAGTCCCGAACATTAACAGGAAGACTATTCCATAACTTTGGGGCTTTGTAAGAAAAAGCTCTGCCCCCTGCTGTAGTTTTAATAATACGTGGTACTGACAGGCAGCCTGCATCCTTTGATCGAAGTAGGCGTGGCGGATCGTAGACACTAACAGTTCACTCAAATACTGTGGCGCGAGACCATTTAGTGCTTTAAATGTCAAAAGTAGTATCTTAAAATCGATGCGAAATTTCACAGGGAGCCAATGCAGTGTAGATAAGATAGGGGTGATGTGCTCGTATCTTCTGGTTCTAGTGAGGACTCTCGCTGCTGCATTCTGAACTAACTGAAGCTTGTTTATACACCTAGTTGAACAACCAGACAGTAAGGCGTTACAATAATCCAACCTAGAGGTGATAAAAGCATGAACTAGTTTTTCTGCATCATTTAGTGACAATATGTTTCTTATCTTGGCAATATTTCTAAGGTGAAAGAAAGCTATCCTGGTGATATTATCTACATGAGCTTCAAACGAAAGGCTGGAATCTATAATCACACCAAGGTCTTTAACTGTTGCACTTGATGGAACAGAAAGGCATCTAAAGTTACAGTCTGATCAGAAAGCTTAATTCTGGCTGCTTGTGGTCCTATGACTAGAACTTCTGTCTTATCAGGATTAAGCAGAAGAAAATTAATTAACATTCAATCTCTTATGTCCTGCACACACTGCTCAATTTTAGCAAACTGGTTTTTCTCATCTGGTTTTGCTGAGACATATAATTGTGTGTCATCAGCATAACAATATTAATACCATGTTCCTGCAATTATATTTGTAGAGGAAGCATGTAAAGGGAAGAAGAAAAAACGGTGGAGCCTAAAACTGAGCCCTGTGAACGCAATACTTGAGAGAACATGAGAATGAATGCCATCTAAATCTACAAACGATACTTGATCAGTCTTAGTAAGGATCTGAGCCACAAGAACAGTTCCCTTAGTCCTACCACACCACAATCTGTGAAGGAGAATACTATGATCAATGGTGTCAAAAGCTGCACTGAGGTCCAGTAACACAAGTATAGTGACGCAACCCTGGTCAGAGGCCCAGAGGAGGTCGTTTACTACTTTAACAAGTGCTGTCTCTGTGCTGTGATGAGGCCTAAATCCTGACTGATACACTTCATTTATGCTATTTTTGTGTAGTTTGTGTAATGAATCTCTTTTTAGATTTTAATTACTGAAATAACTTTGAAATCAACTTTTTGATTATATTCTAATTTATTGAGATGCACCCGTTGCTCTTGGTACTAACATGTGTCCACCACATGAGAGAACTTCAGGAGGTGATGCTGCTCTGCAGCTTTGTGAAGGCTCTGAACAGAAGATATGGCAGATCAAGTTTCAGTCCATGTGTCTTCAAAGTGATGTCATAAAGCTGTTGGCGAGCTCTAAGTGAGAAGAAGAATGTCCTGAGGCACTCCATCAGTGAGCGTGTGATATGACGGAACCTGTCCAAGCTCGGCGGTATGAGTTAGCAAGAAGAGGTGGTGATTTACAGAGTCAATTCAATTCAATTTTATTTCTATAGCAGTTTTAACAATGGTCATTGCCTCAACGCAGCTTCACAAAAATAACAAGAACATTTATAGAAGTGTATATGTGTGATAAAAATGTGTCTAGATAATGAGATTGTCCCTGATGAGCAAGCCAAGGGTGACGGCGACAGTGGCAAGGAAAAACTCCCTGAGATGGCAATAGGAAGAAACCTTGAGAGGAACCAGACTCAACAGGGAACCCATCCTCATCTGGGTGATAACAGATAACAGAAATTGTATAACATCATGTGTTATGCAGATGAAAGTTCGATATAGCAGAAGTTATTTAAATTAACACAAAGTCCAGTTCAGCTCAGGAATGAGTCAGCAGGTGCAGAGGGCAGATGGGGGTCTGGATCACTGGGAGCTCAGGAGCAGCATGTGTAGATCCAAACCAAAATGAAGAAGAATCCAGCTGGAGTTGGTCCTTCTCTGGATGCCTCTGGGTCAAAGCAGGGTCGGCCTCTGTCTACTGAAGCTGGCACAATCTCCAGATGCCTCGGGATGGGTGGAAAAATAAAGAGCAGGTGAAAAGAATTGGCGTGGTTGCCATTCAGGATAGATGTACTGGAGTATGAGGTAAAGAAATTAATTATGTGTATGCCAGATTAAAGAGATGCGTCTTGAGTCTACTTTGAAATTGGGAAACTGTGTCTGAGCCCCGAACACTGTCAGGAAGGCTGTTCCAAAGTTTTGGAGCTAAATATGAAAATGCTCTACCTCCTTTTGTAGATTTTGATATTCTGGGAACTACCAGTAGTCCGGAGTTTTCTGATCTTAAGGAGTGTCCTGGATTGTAACGTATCAGAAGACTGGTTAGGTATGTGGGAGCTCGACCGTTTAGAGCCTTGTACGTAAGTAATGCTGTTCTGTAATTAATTCTAAACTGAACAGGTAGCCAGTGCAGGATGATAATATTGGGGTTATATGATGAGATTTTCTGGATCTAGTGAGAACCCTGGCGGCTGCATTTTGGACTAACTGTAGCTTGTTAATTGAGGATGCAGGACAGCCACCCAGTAATGCATTACAGTGGTCCAGTCTGGAGGTCATGAATGCATGAACCAGCTTTTCTGCATCAGATACAGATAAAATGTTCCTAAGCTTGGCAATATTTCTAAGGTGGAAAAAGGCTGTTTTTGTGATGTTGGAGATATGATTTTCAAAGGATAAGTTACTGTCTAATATCACACCCAGGTCTTTCACTGTCGAGCTGGTGGTAACAGAACATCCTTCTAAACGCAGGCTGAATTGTGAGAACTGGTGTGTACTGGTTTTTGGGCCAATAAGTAATATCTCTGTCTTATCTGAATTTAGTAAAAGAAAATTATCGGTCATCCAGTCTTTTATATCTTGAATACACTCAGTTAGTCTAGACAATTTGGGTATTTCATCTGGTTTTGTGGAAATGTATAACTGAGTATCATCAGCATAACAATCGAAACTAATCCCATGTCTTCTGATGATTTTACCCAAGGGAAGCATGTATATTGAGAACAACAGAGGTCCTAAAACTGACCCTTGTGGCACCCCATATTTCACTGGCATTACACCAGACTGTTCTCCATTCAGATCTACAAAATGGAATCGATCAGACAGGTGGGATCTAAACCATTTTAACGCCTGTCCCTGAATACCAATGTGATTTTGTAAGCGATCTATGAGAATATCATGATCTATAGTGTCGAATGCAGCACTAAGATCAAGTAAGACAAGAATTGAGATGCAGCCTTGGTCCGAAGCTAAAAACAAGTCATTTGCAATTTTAACTAGTGCAGTTTCTGTACTATGATGGGGCCTGAAACCTGACTGAAATTCCTCAAGGATATCGTTTTCCTGCAAGAATGTGCATATTTGAGCTGATACTATCTTTTCTAATATCTTTGAAATAAACGGAAGGTTTGAAATCAGTCTGTAATTTGTTATTTCATTCTAAATTAGACTCCTTAAGAGGGGGCTTAATAACTGCCAACTTGAAAGATTTAGCGACGTGACCTAGATATAATGAATAATTAATAATGTTTAGAAGCGGCTCTCCAACCGTATGCATCACTTCTTTTAAAAATCTGGTTGGGATTGGATCTAACAAGCATGTTGTTGATTTAGCTGAGGTGACAAGTTTATACAGGGCTTCCTGTCCTACACCTGTAAAGCACTGGATCTAAATGTGAAGCTTTAGACTGGGCTGGATTATGAGATGCTGTTAGAGGTTGAACTTCCATTATTTTCTTCCTGATACTTTCAATTTTCGACTTGTAAACTGTGATGGAATACTCTCTGCAGGAGTCAAAGCCAGCAGAGAGCATGAGGATGATGAGTTCTCTAAAACTTTCAGTAGAGCTTCAGTAGACTTCACGAGAACTTCATGGCAGGATCTTGTGATGCTCAGAGATAGGGAAGGCTGCTTGAGTTCAGAAAGTTCATGAGTGGTGTTAAGGTGTGAAAAGTCAGTTGTTCAGAAGAGGATGAGATAAGGTTGCGGTTTCTCACAAGGTTTCGCCTTCATGTTGTCAAGAAGATTTTCCTCACCACTGAGAGAAAACATAGAACTGAATTGAGGTTCAGTTACTGTACTCTTGATGAGTGAGACTTTAATCTTTTAGTTGTTGTAACATTTGTGTGTGTTGTGTGCAGCACCTGTTCACCTGTGAGCTGGACGGTGTGGAGGTCTCAGGCCTGCAGGACTGTGTGGAGCGTCTGAAGATGTTGGAGATGATGGGGCGAGTATGGGCACAGGACATGAGCCTGGAGGTGGACAACGGCAATCTGTTGCTGAGAGACATCGAGACTAAAGTGAGACTCAGTGAGAGGGACACATCACTGAGACGTGTGTGTGTGTGTGTGTCTCATCATTCACAAGTAGTTTTTGTGTTACTGCATTATTTACTAACAGGCTCTGTGTGTGTGTGTGTGTGTGTGTGCAGGAGGAGTTGGACCGCCTTCCTCTCCTCAGTGTGTCGGAGGTGACAGCGATGTTAGATGCATGTGTGTTTAACTCTCTGCTGTTAATCTCGGTGTGTGAGCGACAGGTCGTCAGTGTCTTCATGTTCCAGTGCGAATCACTGAGAGTGAGCAACACACACACACACACACACACACACACACACACACACACACACACACACACACACACACATGCACACACTAGACTGCATTCAGATTGGCTGATTAAATCACTGTTTATAAATGAATAAACTTTATTTTCTGTAATGAGTATCGACCATCCTACACACACCCGTCTGTGTGTCTCTGTGTGTTTCAGGCTGATTATATAAAGCGAGATCTTGAGCGAGCGTTACAGAACACCACCAACAACAACCGAAACAACAATAGGTAATGTTTAATAACCCGTATTAAACACCACTTCTTCTATTGTATTTCTCCTAGTGGACATAAACAGTGAACCTGTAGTGCATGGCCCTTAGACTACAGCGCCTGGTGTGTGTCTCCTAGCGGACGTCTGCTAAAAGATGACTCCTGGTGTATGTCTCTTTCTCACTGCTAGGGGGCGACTCGAGACTCATGTGGTAAAGAATAATAGAAGCATGCACTCTCCTCCAGAACAGAGAGAATGGACTCAGCCTCACTCTTCTCCTGACGAGTGGACCGTTCCAGATTATGGTAAAAACACAACTGGGACGCGTCCCAAACCGCACGCCATATTCACTGGAGTGTCCATTGTGTGAAAGCACGTTACTGTCATGTTACAGTGCAATGCTACAGGATTTATCCAAACCATGTAGGCCAGTACACAGAGATGACCCATAATGCACTGCATTAAAGACAGAGTGGAGCCACATATGATGTGTGGTTTGGGATGGTGCCAGTATTTACCACAGAAACAAACTGAAATAATTTATGATTTAATAAAAAATCTAAGTCTCTGTTTAGATCACTCAGATCAGACTCCACCTCTAACTCCACCCACAAGGAGACAAGAGCCAGTCTACAGTAGGACAGAGTCAGTGACCCCGCCCCCTCATTCTGATCCTAGCCCCGCCCTCTACACTGAGAGAGAGAGGAACGTGGTGAGTGCGGAGACTCGAACTTCACTGTCTCTGCTGGTGTGGAGTTGTGTTATGATGTGTTGTTGTGGTGTGGTGATATAGTGGTGTTGTGATGTTTTTTCACAGTTGTGATGTAGTGATGATGTGATGTGATGTGGCGATGTTTTTATGATGTGTTATGTTGTTGTGTTATGGTGTGGTGATATAGTGTTGTTGTGAGGTTCTGATGTTGTTATGTGATGTGGTGATGTGATGTTTTTTCAATGTTGTGATGTTGCGATGTTGCTGCAGGACATCCTGAATCACCTGATTAATGACATCGAGCAGTTCCTGGCTCTCGCTCTCACTGCGGCTCCCAAAGTCGACAAGAAGAAAAAAAAACAAAAGAAGAATCAGAAAGGTGAAGAAGAGTTTATCACTGTGCAACTCCGTGTTCATGTTTTGCCAGTAATGTTTCTTCTCCCTCTTTCTGTGTGTGTGTGTGTGTGTGTTGAGTAGGACTACCCTCAGAGGATCAGTTTAAAATTTGCCTGCAGAAAATCAAAATGGCATTTAACTTGCTGGTGAGTGGAAAGCACACCCAAATAGTGAACACACACACACACACACACACACACACACACACACACACACACACACAACGTTTTTGTAGATTCTCTGT
>QNUK01001605.1:0-35000 GCA_013621035.1 Clarias magur | reverse complement strand
TGCGCGTGTGTGTGCGTGTGTGTGTGTTTGCGCTCTACCTGGCCTGTTGCAGTCCTGGAGAGCCACGGCGTAGACGGAGCGCTCCTTCAGCCCGTTGAGGATCTTAGACAGCAGCTCCACCATGTTGTGAGCGTAAGCTGCTACCAGCTTGTACTCGTCTCTGAGTGTGGAGAGACACACCACCTCCCCCGTCCGACCCTCACTGCGGGGAAAACCAGAAAGATACGCGTCAACGGAATGGGGAGGATCTATATAAAGGTATTATACTGTCCTGAGAAGGAAAAAGCAAGAAGGACAACGTGAAAGGGCAAAAAAATAGAAATGAATCGAAAGTGCAAAGAGGAGAAAGGAAAGGTGGCGCTACAGCCAGAGCTGCTGAGTGGGTGGAATTCTAACTAGGAGGAATCCCAAAGAGTTTATTTCAACTAGAAGATTATAAACTAGCATCTTCGCAATAACGTCTTAGCATATGTCCAAACTATATTTCTGAGTTTCACCATACACAAGGACAAAGGACAAACACAGACCTGACTAACTGGACCCCCGTCAACCTGGTGTAAGAGAGCTTCAGGAACGTTCTCTCCTTTCCTTCCTGAAATGAAATGCCGGACCAGTTAACAGCCACCACCAGCTTCTGTTCAGGTAAACTGGGACCTGGAGCAGGAAAGAGGGAAACACTCAGCACGCCTGCGTCAGAGACTGTAGACTGTATACACAGGTGTGAATTCAGCACGGGTTAGGGTTAGGGTTAGGGTTAGGTTTATGGTTAGGTTTAGGGTTAGGGTTAGGTTTAGGTTTAGTGTTAGGTTTAGGGTTAGTTTTAGGGTTAGTGTTAGGTTTAGGTTTAGGGTTAGTGTTAGGGTTAGGGTTAGGTTTAGGGTTAGGTTTAGGTTTAGGGTTAGTGTTAGGTTTAGGGTTAGGTTTAGGGTTAGGTTTAGGGCTAGGTTTAGGGTTAGTGTTAGGGTTAGGTTTAGGGTTAGGTTTAGGTTTAGGGTTAGTGTTAGGGTTAGGTTTAGGGTTAGTTTTAGGTTTAGGGTTAGGTTTAGGGTTAGTGTTAGGGTTAGGGTTAGGGTTAGGGTTAGGTTTAGGTTTAGGGTTAGGGTTAGGTTTAGGGTTAGGGTTAGGTTTAGGGTTAGGTTTAGGGTTAGTGTTAGGTTTAGGGTTAGGTTTAGGGTTAGTGTTAGGTTTAGGTTTAGGTTTAGGGTTAGTGTTAGGTTTAGGGTTAGGTTTAGGGTTAGGGTTAGGTTTAGGGTTAGGTTTAGGGTTACTGTTAGGTTTAGGGTTAGTTTTAGGTTTAGGGTTAGTGTTAGGGTTAGGGTTAGGGTTAGGGTCAGGTTGCCCGGTGCTGCCTAGAGACTCTGCTTACCTGAAATCACAGACACCTCGTAAAATTTCGAGAAGTAAATGGGCCAGTGGAGACGCGCGAACTCGACCACTTCTGCCTTCACGCTATCGGGCGTCGCCCCGGAGTTCACGTACATGTCCTGGATTAGGAGACACCATGCGGAGAGAGAAATTCACACATCACACATCTCACGTCATATCTCTCTATCATTACAGCTCCACTGTAGATCCATCTCATGCACTGCTGTTGAGTTCTGCATCCTGATTGCTCAGAAGGTGTTGATTTGTTTTCTATAACAGCAGCTCTGAGAATCGCACAGCTGCACATCACATCTGGTCCATATGAATGTGGGACTTTGTACAATGCACAATGTATATAAACACTGCTGTGCTCCACATAATCTCACAGAGAGTAAGGAGATGTTTATGGAAGGCGTCTCCAGTGTCAGTGCTTTGCAACAGCCAGAAGCTACAACTTTTCATGACAAGATGTATCTTTTTGTGTTATTAACCTTGACAAGGCAAATTGCTATTCTAGTGTAGAAATATAACCACATTAAAGAGTTATGTGGAACAGAGTGAGATGTAAATCAAAGCATCAAGGAATTTAGTTTCCTTTATCGCAATGCTTTCACTCAATATAAACCGTTTGCCCCTGACGTTTACATTATAGCATTTTGGGGAAAAATCACGAGAGATACCTTTTCATGGGCGTCGCCGACCAGCCGGACCAGCTTGACCTCTGATTTGTTCTCAATCAGATTGAGACTCAGACACTCCCACACGATGCTCCTAGCCTTGTCCCTGCTGCTCTCCTTGCCGTACTTAATGTAATAGTGCTTGGCTGCAAGCTGCACGTAGTCGTCCTCCTGGAGAAGACACAAGAAAAGTTAATTACCGGGAGCATTAATGAAGAGTCACGCTTTAAACTTCTGTTCTAGAATCTAACCAACTCCATCTACAATGTCTACAGTGTCTTAAAATACATTTACAACAAACCTAATATAAGATCAACTGTTATTAAAATTGTATACATTTGGTTTGTTGTAATCATATTTTAAGAACGTGTCACTAAATATAAACGTATTGAAGACATTTTCACTTGCTGAGATATTGTTTGCTGCTTAAAGAATAGCTGCTGTAACGTAAGCGAGAACAAGAACGAACTGTAAAAAATGATGAAACAGGTGAAAATATCTTGAATAAAGGTACATTTGTCTACACTTTCTTAAAATAAAATTATAAACACATTATAAGATTATTAAGCTTAGTTTTAGTTACATATTATTAACATTTTAAGAAAAACATTCTCGTTCTATCTGCAGATCATTTGGTCAGTTTTAGGAATTTATTTCTTGAAAGAAGCAAAATTCTCTGTAAATAGAACAAGAACGTTTTCTTATACTGCTATATAATGCTAGATATGTACCTAGAAATAAGCTGTTATATTTGGTTTGTCGTAAACCTGTTTGAATAAATTATAGTTAGGCTTGGCTAGATTCAAGAATATTTCACTTTCTCAGATGTCAGTTTTTCCAGTATGTGAATATTTAACACTGAATATAACTATAAATTATTATTATTATATAAGGTTAAACCTGCTGTCAGGGGAAAATGACCTTGGAGTATGAACAGTTCATTATTTTCCTATATGTATGAAATAAGTGAAGTTTTTTTTTTTTCACAATGCAAAAAATAATAAACTTATAATTTTTTATAAATTTTTTAGTAAATGCTCACGATTTAGGATTGAATGGATTCAATCTAAACATCCACTGTGATCTCATTTTCTGGAGAAGTCATCGCTCTCACACACACTCTCACACACACTCTCACACACACTCACACACACACTCACACACTATGCCCAATTTGGGAACAGGAATCTTTGGGACTGTGGGAGGAAACTGAAGTACCCGGAGGAAACCCACTAAGCACGGGGAGAACAAACTCCTGCACACAAACCCAAGGTGAGAATCGAACCCGGACCCTGGAAGTGCAAGGCGACAGTGCTACCCACTACGCCTGCGTGCCGCCTGGAGAAGCCAGATCTTATTTCATTGAATTCTTTTATTAAATAGTCCTCCTGAACCAGCGCACTGTAGAAGGGGAAGTCTGACCTCTTCACACTGATACTCTCCGGACTGGAGGTCGTGGATGATCTGTGTGTAAATGAGCTCGGTGCTGATGGGGTCATCGGTGCAGTCGTGCCACGGCGTGAAGAACTCTTTGCGGAAAGCGAGACCCCACGGAGCCGCGCTCTCGTCCTGCCCCTGCCTCCTCTCCTCCTGCTCACACTGACAGATGGCGTCCAGCACGTGTTGCCCGGTGCTGCCTAGAGACCAGTTCTGCACAGAGAAGAACACAAGATCGAACCAAAGCTACGGGACAGATCCGTCCGTCTCATGTTCAGTTAAAAGTGTACGAAGAAAAATCAGAGCGGAACAGCTGAAGCCACGTTAGCGCCGAACCTTGTCGCGGTAGGAGATGTAGATGGAGAACCCGAACGTGTCCTTCAGGTTGATTTTCTTCGCAACGGCTCTGCAGAGCTCTGATGAGATGCTGGCCGAGTCTATGGGTAGAGTGAGGACACGGCCGTCCGTCAGCGTCACGTCCACCTTCATGGGCTTCTTCATCTCCATGGCCTGAATTACACCACAGCATGGTTACGGATTACAATCTTATTTCTAAGAATGCATTAATGTGATGTAAACAAACAAAACGTACGTTTAGCTCGATCCAGCATGGCACTTCTTTTCTCTCTCCGTTAGTCAGTGTCCTCTGGAGGCGTTCGGCACAGGAGGAGGAGAACTCGGCAGGTCCACGATGAATAAAATGCTCCACGTACTGGTTTACAGAAGGAAATGGACTTGATTAGAAATGAGTGAGAAAAGACAGAGAGAACAGGCCAGCATGTTAAATATCTTACATCTAGGCATTTGGCAGACGCCCTTATCCAGAGCGACTTACATTTTTCTCTCATTATACATCTGTACAGTTGGGGTTAAGGGGTTTACTCAAGGGCCCAACAGGGACCCTGTTGGTGGTAGTGGGACTTGAACCTGGGACCTTCTGAACCGTAGTCCAATGCCTTAACCACTGAGCTACCCCTGACCTATAATATTAGATGAGAATTAAGTACAGTGGAACCTTGGATTGCGAATAACGTGGTTTACGAGTGTTCTGCAAAGATTTTTTAATACATTTTGAATTGGAAACCGAGCAAATGTCTTAGTTTACGAGCGCCGAGTATCATGTATCACGTACGAGCCTCTCATTTTGACACCGAGCGTCAAGTGATCACAACTGAGCCGATGATTTTTCTCTCTCTTGCGCTGCGGAATTATGGGTAATCGTCTCCCTTGCTCGTCTCTCACTGGTACAATCAACGTCTCCCTCTCCCTCCTTTGTGTGTGCGCGCGCGTAATTTGACACTGTGCCCCACACACACCGACACACTCACACAGACACTCACCCTCTCTCGCCTTCACTCTCCGTCCTATGTGTGAGCGCGCGCATAATTTGACACCGACATACGCACACACACTCTCCCCAGCTTCACACACGCGCTGTCTTTACACAGAAAACTCAGCTCTGTCGCGATTCTTTTCAAAGGTAAGGTGCTGGTTCATTTTTTTGTTGTTGTTGTTTTTTTTTTTACTTTACAGCAGTGATTCTGTTAGTATGCGCTCACGCGAGTATCATTAGAGAGATTTATTTTTTTTCCCGTTAAAACAGTGTTTGCCTTGTGTATGTTAGTTGTGAAACTTAAAAAGCGAGGTGTGGGAGGGAGGAGGTGTTTTACTGTTTAAGACGAGGCGAGGGGCTAATTCCACACCCACACACGTACAAATACACGGCGCCTGTGCGCACAAACCGAAACACTTATCTGTCTGGATTAATTTTTCCTTTTTTTAAATGTTAAGTGCGGGTTAATTTGTTTTATTTTTATTTTATATATTGTATTAATTATTTTTATGTATTTATTGTTTTGGGCTGTAGAACGAATAATTTGAGTTTTCATTATTTCTTATGGGAAAATTCTATTTGGTTTACGAGTGTTTTGGAATATGAGCCCGCTTCCGGAACGAATTATGCTCGTAATCCAAGGTTGAACTGTACAAAGCATGGAACTGAATCAGGATTTAGAATAGAATCGAACAGAAGATAACTTGACATAATTACTGTTACATTAGGACAATAAATAAAAAATAAATAATTAGGACACAATGTATTAAAGCAGGACAAGAGTATAGAGAACAGGATAGAATTACAAAATCAAATCCCAAATAGTGGTAAATGGAAAGCAAGTGCACCATGTAAGGTGTACAATCGCTTGTCACACACACCAAGTAGTGCCCTTGATCAGGGGTCTGAGAGCGATTTGGGATTCAGCCTCGTGTTAGGAGCCAGTTAGCTTTGTGGCCATTTTGGAACGACTTAGAAGTGAGACGGCGTGATGTTTAAGACGACGTGACGTTATCAGATGCGTGTTGTTGCTGAAAGTGCGTCTGTGACTGGGTGTGAATGTGGGCGTGGTCAGGCAGCCGCTCTCTCCTCAGTACTGCGGACCGTACAGACCGACTCTCACCCACGCCGAGACACACAGTCAGTGTCAGTAACCACTGGACAACACCTGGGACACGCCCAGTCACACACACAGTTACACAGCACAGTGCTGTTACTGTCTATTAACAGCACTCGTGAAATAACGCCTCTAATCTAATCAGATTACTCGCTCAGAACTAACTGATGTATAATGTTAATTATAGATTCCATTATAAACTCTCGATATGGATTCCATTATTATCTCCTGAGTTCAATATAAACTTTATAGTTCATTAGGAGATACTGTATGATGTTTATTTGGGATCATCTAATTATTTTATTTTTAAACTATAGGTTTCATTTGGACGTAAAATTTGAAAAAAAAAAAAAGGACAGAGTGAAGCACAACAGCAAACTGATCTGAGTAAATACTAAAAGGTTGACAGATTCCTTGAAGAGAATACACCCGAGCGGAGTGTGTGTGATTGTTCGGCGTGTTCTCACCCGAATCAGGAGCTCAGTCGGAGGGAAAATCCCGAGGCACATCGAGAGAAGCGTCCAGCCTTTCCTTCGGCTCGTCCGGTCCGTGTTCCTCGACAGCTGCTTAAGTATCTGACAGTAGATCTCATCTCTGAAACACAGCAGAACAGGTGTACGGTTTCCATCTGCAAAGATGTCTTACAAGAAAAAAAAAAAACCATCATATATCTTAAAAAAGTATTAAACGTAGTGTACCGAATGTGCGGCCTGCGTAAGCCGTATCCTACAATGATGTGTAACTTCTCCAGGGTGGTCATGGGACGATCCAAACTGGGTCCCTCTCCGATCATAACGTCGTCCTCTTCAGCGATGTCCTCTGGGCCCTGCAGCACAAGACACACACTCGACACTTTCACATCATGAGCCATTTGACTGCGGCCGGAGCACCGTGACACCCAACGAGCCGAAATCTAGCGCTCCGGTTTTAAAAAAGTGGCCGCGTACAAATCATGCGGAATGAAACTACAGTATAATAACGCTGTGAAACATCGTGTGTGTGTGTGTGTCTGTGTCCTGCGCAGTGTGTGTTCCTAACCTCCTCCATGATGGTGGAGTGTTTCCTCTTGTTGTTCTGCTTTTGTTTTTTACGCAGGATTTTCTGCAGGGATAAAAAAAAAAAAAAAAGTGATTACATGTCACACACACTCTAAGATAAGAAGTTAAGAAGTTCGATTTTACATTTGTGGGAGCGATAAAACTGTCATCAAGCTATTCATTGAGGAAAGCAAATAACATTTTTTCAAATGGTTTTCAGATTTTCACCTGATCCAAACCGACGAAGTGGCTGAGCCGCCGGCCCTGGCGCTGACCCAGGTGCTGCTGGATGATGTCGGGGGTTAGAGACATGCGAGCCGTCCTCTGCTCGGAAATATCACCCATGAACCTCAAAATGATCCACCAGACAGTCAGACATGCCTGCGTACAGGACGGGAGATCAGAGGAACCATAAAGAGCCACAGCGTGACAGTGGAACGATAAGAATAATAATAATAATAAGAAGAAGAAGAACGTGACGCGCACCAGCGCCTCTCCTTCGTCCTCGTGGTAAAGCAGCGGGCTCTTCAGTCTCTGCTGGATGTACGTGTGAGTAGCAGAGCGCTGGAAGTGCATGGCGGCGAACTTCGCGAACGAGAACTCCTCATCATCATAATCGTCATCGTCGTAATCATCGTAATCTTCGTCCTCGTCCTCCTCTTGCTTCTTTTCTTCCTCTTCTTCATCAGAGTCGTCGTCGTCGTCTGCAGTTACTGGAGTTACTACAATCTGCACAGCCTTCTCCGTCACTTCATCCCTCTCTGGCTCTACAATTTGCTCCTCCTGTAAAAAGTAAACCAATAAGCAGAACATTCACACACGGCTGCCGTACATGTTTATGATCAAACAGTCACCTTCCAGCGTAAAGTTATAATCATCTTTAACAAGTACTCTATGGATTGAATCTCTCTTCTTAAGCTGGGAATGTGTGAGAGATTCATCACCATGGGTACGTTTGTGGGAGAAGAGATTAAAGCCTTCGAGGTCGAGCTGTGACCTACTGGCCACTAAGATCCAGAATAAGACTTTACGATTGATCACCTTATCATTTTTGCACGCATTTCCTTGTTCCTGGTTCGCCTGAGGTCTTACCCGCGTGACGCTCTCCCTCAGCACCTCCTGTCGTTCTGTAGACTTGGGAAGGAACCTGAACATGTCTTCCACCATTTCCTCTTCACTCTGTTTCTCCTCTTGTTTATTTTGAGTCTCCTTCGTTTGCAAGACGGTCCTGCCGTGGCTGAGCTGGAGATCCACATTTGCGAGTTCCTGACGTTCCCGACGTTCCTGGGCCGACAGGAATGCCTTGAACAACACCAAGAGGGACCAAGTCACAGAAAAGGCAGATGAATTCAACTGAGAATGAACCAGTGCCAAAATAATAATCAGCAGGAGACACGATTATCTGCAGATTTGTTGTTATTTTAGGACAAAATGGAGCAGAAATGTAGCACCATGAAGACGAGGATGGACTTTATTTTGGACATGGATTGGACGGTATTACAGGGCATCTTTGATTTGTGTCACAAGATTAAAAAAACAAAAACAAATAAATAATTACATGAAGACAAATGAACCTAGATGTAACGGAGAGACATTTAGGGGCTTTTCTCAAAGCAGTGCCATGTCAAGGTTGCCCAGTCGTCACGTGTCGAAGTGGAACAGCAGCGGTTCTTGACAAGTCTTGATCGTTCAAAGCTAAGAATGAGATGTGCGCGGGTCTTAGCGACAGTTGGTAGGTAAATCCTGACAGTTCTTTGGGATGTGCTGTAGCGGCGTTCTAGGGGATTTGTGAGTAACATGTTGCAGCTAATGCGCAGGAGGAGATTAGCACATGTGATGCCACGGAGGCAAGAAACCAAAGAACTGTCAAGAATTTCAAATCAGGACACTTTAGCCAAATGTTTGGGAATGTGGAGAAGCACAGTAACGTATGTGTGTGTGTGTGTGTGTGTGTGTGTTTATGATAGCTGAGCTGGACTGAGCTGCATTACTGCAAGATTGAGCAGAAGGTGCCCTTTCACAGTCTCTGTCATAGATTAGCCTTATATGGAGTTTTGGGGGCGTGGCTAAACACAAATCAGCTGTTTAATGAACATACAGGTTTTTTGTTCCCACTTGCGTCTATCAACGCACAAGAAAATAAATGAATATAAATAAACTTTTTAGTCTTGCTTTTCCAAAAACGAGTTATTCTGTACTTTCATTTTTCCTCATGTAACCATACCCAATACATTATATTGTTATTGTGTTATTATAATACACGTTGCACGTGTGTGTGTGTGTGTTGGTGCCGTACATCATCTTTAAGGTGTTTGAGTTGCCTCCTGGCGAGCAGGCCTCTGGTTTGGGCCTGCAGCAGCACCGCGGCAGCGTCCTGTTTGCGCTTCAAGTCCTTGGCGGCGAGGTAACGGCGGGTTTGTTTCTGCAGCGCGACGGCGGCGGCTCGTTCGCGTTGGTACTGCAGCAGCCCCTTCCTAGCACGAACCAGAGCCTGGAGACGCATCAGACCCTGACGCAGCTGTCGAAGGACGGACACGCGCCGTTAGAGACAAACTACATCATACGGATGCCGAACATCAGCGATGGATTTAACGGTCACTTACTCTTTTAATCTCCTTCTGTTCTTTATAAGAGCGCCAAGATCGCTGCACAGTCACGGCTGCGCTTCTTTTCCTGACAAAGTTCCTCCTACAGAGGAAAGCGACACCACATCCACATTCTAATTAACATCCGGCAACATCTGGATCAAATGAATTCCCGTCCGCCTCAACCTGTCTGATGGGGCGTGGCCTAATATTCTAATTAGACACAATTAATTAAAATCACAGATTAGGCTAAATTAAACACTAACTCACCAAAATAAATTATAATCTTTAAGGGTTGACATTTTGACCCGATACTGTACACGAGCGAAATCATTCCTCAGTGGCGATAAATAAGTCTTTATCACTGCATCCACGCCCCCCACCCCCCCCACCCCCCACCCCCACCCCCATCATGGATCATGGACATTAGAAGTGTTAGCTCGGGGGACACAGATCTTAGGTAGAGATCTTCTTTCAGTTAAAGTTTGCGATGTTGAGATTAGAGCTCAGATAAAGTCGAGATAAGATTTAGAATTGGTGTTAGAATTGAAAATCAGGTTTGAGTTTCACTAAGAGTAGAGTTCGAGATGTGCGTTGAGTTTTGCTTCGAGTCAGAGCTGCCTTAGAGTTACAGTTAACTCAGGATAGGAATCTGAGTCGGAGTTGAGCTGGAGTTAGAAGCAAAATTGAGTTACAGTTGAATTGGAAATGAGAATTGAATAAGAATTAGAGTTAAACCTGTTAGAATTGTGTTAGAGTTAGCATCAAGAGAGAGTCATGTTGGCTTAAAGTTCGCATTAAATGAGAGTAAGGGATGAGATCGAGTTGATTTAGGATTGAGTTGGAGTTCAAGTTAGAGTCGAGTTCGTATTTGAGTTGCGCTAGAATTGAGTTAGAGTTGACTCGGGAATTAGGGTTTAGATTGAGTCGGGGTTGAGTCACCTGTCTCTGTGGCCGAGCATCACTCTCTGGATGATGAGTGCTTTCCTGTTGAGCTCGCGCTCTCTCTCCATCTCCAGGAACGAGTCGTGGTCGTCCTGAGGAAAGACAAAGCCTGAATGAAAGATCATCTGCACACCTGACTGTACAACACACACAAGTGCCTCGAGATCACACGCCTCCATTTACAGTGTATTTCAGTTAGCTAAAAAATAAAAACAAGTAAAAAGTATGGCTCCTTCCAAAAATGTCAAATAAAAAAAAGTAATAATAATAATAATAATAATGTAAAAAATAGACGTATTATAACCTTGAGAAAGATCTTCGTCTTGCCGATCCTCCAGTCGTCTTGGCTTTTAATGACCGCTCTACAGATGGCCACACAGCAGTTAGAAACAGACTCCTGTTAAACACACACACACACACACACACACACACCAGATCAGCATTTACTGCAGTGAAATAACCCTCCTGCAGCACACAGAGGTTTTCCTCCGCACCTTGCTGGGATCGCACTCGGTCGACTTCAGTAAAACTCGATAGCGTCGCAGGAACTCTTCGAACCTGTGCTGGATCGGGTATCCCAGTTTGCGGATTTTAATGGTCTCCAGGACACCTGAGTACCGCAGCTGCTCCATGCACAGATCCCGGTCAAACACCTGCACCCCACACACACACACACACACACACACACACACACACACACACACACACACACAGCAGATTTACAGACTTTATAAACACACACGGATATAAAGATACTGGGATAAAGAAACAATAAACTGGATGTTCTTGGACAATTTCACCAAGAAATAAAACCTCGACCTGAAGCTCCACCATCTCGTTATCAACTGAAAGACAATAAAGAGTTTGTGCAACACTTTAATAACACTGGAACACACTGGTGGACTTCATCCGTCACATAGTGGAGCTTCTGGAGGCAGTTGATCGCTACTGAGCTGACAGAGCTGTTACGACTGTTACAGTGAATTAAACATCTCACTAACGTCGAAAAGTCGCAAGTGTTTTTATTTATTGATTTATTCATTTATTCATTATTATTATTTATTGTTTATTATTATTATTATTAGTAGTATTATTTATTATTATAAATGTATTTATTATTATTATTATTATTATTAATTTTTTTTATTATTATATATATTTTTAAATTTATTATTATTTTTTTATATATATATATTTTATTTTATTTATTTTATTTTATTTTATTTTTTATTTTATTTTTATTTTAATTTTTAATTAATTTATTTATTTTAATTAATTAATTATTTTTTTATTATTATTATTATTATTATTATTTTATTTATTTATTTATTTATTTTTATTTTTATTTTTTTTTACAATCTTGTCACTTTATTTCACTTTATCCTTCCTTATTGTGTGTTTTATTAAATTACTCATTGAGTGAAGTAAAAAGTTACTGGTGTCTGTGTAAGGTGTGATTATTTATGCAAAAGTTTTATTTTCATTTAATTACATTTAATTTCATGTTTGATTTAATTTATGGATTTAATGTTATAACATTTTTTTTTTGGGAAGATTTCAATAGGTTCATTTACATAATTTCTTTATTATTTAACCCATTTTTATAATTTAATCTATTGTTCTTGTCTTCTATTGACTTGTCATAACTTTTACTTTCTTATTTATACTTAATTAATTGATAATTGTTGTCTTTTTAGTTTCAGGCTTTTTAAAAAATGTATTTTAATTTGATTACATTTTTTATATTTATTTATTTATTTGTAAATCTTCAATAAATTAATAAAGGTTTCAGGTTGAACAGCTGCATTTGTTTTAAACCTATTGTTCTTGTCTTGTTCTTGTAAATGTTGAAATTTACTGAATAAGTAAGAAAGAAGTCCAGTTGACATGACGCAACTCCCAGATAAACTCACCTGGATGACAGAGAATAAACCCACTAACATTCATATGACATTTTTCTAAAAATTATTAAAAAAAAAAAAAAAAAAGGTTGCACTAGAATTTGTATAAATAATTCACATTTATGGAATATTTGTTTTGTTGTAAATACTTTTAGGATTTTTGTGTACATGATGTTCTCCACTATATATATATATATATATATTTAAAAAATCCCCCAAAAATTAATTTGAACTTTAGGCTGTAGGCAGCAAGATGCACACAAATCAAAAGGGTGTCAATACTTAAGCAAGGCAGTGTGCAGGAATGGAGTGGATCTCAGTATCTACCATGGAGAGCTTGTTGTCGTTGGGCTTGAAGCAGCGTATGAAGAACGGTTGGCACAGAGACAGAGCCTTCATCAGAGAGTCCAGCGACTGCCTGAACTGCCCGCTGAGCGTGGAAATCTGCCTGCGCTGCTCGCTCGCCTGCTGTGACGGCTGACGGAGACAGACAGAGTGTGTTTGTGTGTGTGTGTGTGTGTGTGTGTGTTTAGTCTGACGTGCATTTACACTGAGGTAAAGTCAGGATGATCCACCAGGACGTACCCGTGTGGGCTTCTTCTGCTTGATGATGACCCTGCGGTGGTGGTTGTTGTTGTTGTTGTTGTTGTTGTTGGTAACGGGTAAAGTTCTGCAGGCGTTCAGCTCCGTCTCAAAGATCAGCTTCAGCATCTTGCTGGAGGATTTCTGGATCACCGCGATGATATCCAAACTCAACACATCCCGGTTCTTCTCCAGAAACCCTGTGGATTAAAGGTCCCATGTGTTACTGTGTGTCTTTATCAAGTTATTATGCCAGGTCTCAGAGCTCCACCAAAGTGTGTGTGTGTGTGTGTGTGTGTGTGTGTGTGTGTGTGTGTGTGTCTTAATTTCCCCAGCTCAAACACCCCTTACATAATGCATTTTTGATACCTCCATAACTCCTCTTCCACACACACCATTTCAGTGTCTATGTAAATGAGCTACTGCTAAGCCACGCCCCTCTAGAGAACAGCAACACTGAACAGTAAACCAGGGAAGGGGCTCTCCTTATTATATGAGGTCACACTGGGAGGCGAAATCTACTCAGCATGTTAAAGGTCCGGCAACAACAACAAAAACAACAAACAAGCATGAAATGTGTAAACAATCAGATTATAATCTAAATTTATTTATTAGTAAAAATCGCCAGACGCGTCTCTATGATGCAGTACAGACAGGGTAAAACCAAACCAACCGACCCTTTCAGAAGGAGAATGAAGCGTGCACAGGAAAAGCAGAACGCGGTTAGAAGGTCGTAGGAAGGTCACGCGGTACCTTTACAGTCGTAGTAGACGACGCCGGCAAAATGTCGCACCCCGAACTCCAGGATGTGGTTGGCTTTGGGTGGGATGTAAACCCTGCCCCTGCCGTGATGGCTGTTCATTTTCTCCAGCATGGACTTGTCTGTGCCCTGAACAGAACCAGTAAGAAACGACATCACATCGTCAAACCCTTCCTGCTCTAAAACCGCGACCAAGTTTTCGTTTCATCGTTCATCTTGTTCATTTCTTTCATTTTTCTGCCTTCAATCAGCCGCTCTTTTTGTTTTTTTCAACCTTGGGGAAGTGTGTCTCCTCGTCGATCAGGGACAGCAGGTTGAGCGGCTGCGACGCCAGCAGGTCGAGTGTGTGCTGGTTATCGCTGTAGGAGATGTTCCTCCACTTGACTCCCTCTTTGAGGTACTCCTCCTGCTCCAGCCTGAAGATGTGCTCCACGAAGAACTGCTGCAGCTGCTCGTTAGCGTAGTTGATGCACAGCTGCTCGAAACTGGACACACACACACACACACACACACACACACACCACAACGTCGCACGTCGGAATGTGTGTAAGTATTTATTCATTCATGTACTCAAACCTGACGTGTGTGCTTTGGCTCTCTGGTTTGTACCTGTTCACTCTAAAGTTCTCGAAGCCGAATATATCCAGCAGGCCGATGGACCTCTGCGTGTACGAGCTGTTTGTCGGCTGTTTGTGGATGGCGCCGTTCATTTTCCCAAAAATCCACATGAACAGTTTGGTGTAAACGGCCTGAATCCGAGCAACAGATCATCACATGAATAACAAATTTCAAATCTCCTTCTTTTTCTGTTTCTTTTCTGCTTTTTTCCAACATATCTGTAGTTGATTTCACTTCACCCGAGGTCAAGATGTGAGAATGTTTATACATCAGCGAAATTTTTAATATGACACACACACACACACACACACACACACACACACACACACACATGCTGGGTCTCCAGCGTGCAGGTCTCAAAGAACATGAGTGAAAATCACTGGCCAATGAGATGTTTCCCCTAATGTGACCTCACATAAGAAGTGTAACTGGTGTAACTGGTGTGTGGGGGTGTGAAAGTGGTCAGACCTTGGCCAGAGCGTCCCTGCAGTCCAAAGCCTGTTCTGAACTTAGAGGTTTCGTCAGCTGCTCTTGTTTGGTCACAATAGTGTGAGAGGTCAGACTCGCCTCCAGCTGTTCTTTATCAACCTGCAGAGAAGAACGGAAATGCAGATTGTATAGCAGAGTTTTGGTTAACAATAACAATAAAATAAAATGAAATGTTGTATGGATGTCTAGGAAATGGAATAAACTGAATTGAATACATTAAAATAAATGACTTGGTTAACAAATAAATAAACAGACAATCGTTATTTTATTATATGGCTTGCAATATTCACAAGGCGTTTCATATATTATATTCTGTATTTAACATTTTAATACTCATCTGGTTACTTAAACATCACAACGCCGGATGGCATGTTTTAGTGGCACCGTCAAGGTGAATTAAAGGTCAGACACGCGTTACCTCTAACAGCTTAGCGGCGGCTGTGAAATGGTCCGACAACAGAACTTCACATGCGTCCATGTAGGTCACCGTGCAGCCTAAAGACGAGATGACAAACAAGCATCACAGCGTTGAACACGCTGCCACTTCACATCCAGTAATAAGGCGTTCCGCGCGAATCAGCACTGTGAGCCGCTGCTCACCTTCAAATTTAATGTTGCCCAGGTGAAGAATGGCTGCTAGCAGTTTAAATATCTCCCAGCATTCCCTGTCGGAGAAGGTGAGGACTCTGAGGGCTGTGCGGATGCGCTCGAACTCTTCTGCGTCGTCCCGTCCATCGCATGTGATGCAGCTTCCCTGAAAACACAACGAGACCAAAGAGAAACATAACGAACACTTGGACAAGTGACAGCTATTTACAATTTAACTTGAATAAACTCATGAGTAATTATTATGAATATATTACAGCAATATAGTAGCTGGATGAATACAGGTGCAAACTAGCTAGCGTAGCGATTTAGACTAAATATCCGACCCTTAAACCTGTTCAAACAATATTTGGAATTTCTCATGTACGAATTTAACGTGCTTTTTGTTTAGTGTAAAAAGGTCCACTATCACTTGGCGAAATTTCAGCCAAACAGCTAGCTAACACCAGCAGGTATCTAGCTATATAAGCTAACATCATTCCTTTAAAGTTGCTGAAACAATGTTTCTATTAACATAACATTTCATGCCTTTTTTTTTTTTTACTGAGATATAACAATAATTAACCTTATATATTTGACATATTATTATATATTTATATATTGTTGACAACAGTAGCATTCTGTTTCATTTGGGTAATGTTAGCTAGCTAACTAGCTTTAAACAAAACTTAGCATTAGTACTTCGTACGACTAAGTCTGGTTTGAATAGACTAATAGTCTGGCTAGTTTTGGTGAGCTTAGTTCATAACTTGAAGTAAATTTTATTGCTAAAAGAAATTAATTAAAAATAGACCTTTGAATAAAGGGTAATTTTAAGACAATTTTTTTTCATCACTAATGAGTTAGTAAGATAATGTCATCTTAACTAAACATACACAGCAGCTTCCACCAAACTAACTTTTAACCTCTAACCCTTAATGTTAACCTCTAATCCAAACCCCCAACCCTAACACATAAACCTAAACCTAACCCCTAACTCCTAACCTTTAATCCTTTAACCCATAACATTAATCCCTAATCCTAATCTCTAACACAAACCCATGACCCTAACCCCTCCGCTATATAAACGATCTGTAGCAGTTTGTCAGATGTTCGAACCTCAGTGAGATAGTTGAACTCTGTCGCGTCACCGAGTAAAAGCTGTTTTTTCTGATCTTTAGGCATCCCTGACAGAAGGCAGTAAAATATGTGGTAGTTTCTTTCCATTCGCGCCTGTGGAAAAAACAAGACAGGGAATCTATAGTCATTAAATGTAAGCAGTTCTGGGCCCGTATTCGCTAAGCGTCTCAGAGTAGGAAATCACTCCTAAGTGTCCCAAAATTCTCAGAGGTGCACCATTTTGGTCCTACTTTCAGGAGTAGGAGTAAGAGCTGTTTATCAATATTTTAAAAATTCATAAACAGTGATGTCACACTAAAAACAAGGAGGCTTCATAAAGATCTTTCATGTCCAACTCTGAGCTAGGAATATGTTCAGGACTAAATGAACTTTGAGAGCGATTCCTACGAGTGATTCTGAGACTCTTAGTTAATACAGACCCTGGAGACGCATTTATTTAAAAGCTCATGATTGTAATTTAGTTATGATGATTTATTTGTTTGTTCTCACCTGATGGCAGACGCGAGACTTCTCCAGCAGGTACTGCTCTATGTGAGCTCCTTCGATCACGCCGTCTTTATTAAAGAAGATCTCGATGTACTTCCCGAAGCGGCTCGAGTTGTCGTTGCGCGTTGTTTTGGCGTTTCCGAAAGCTGTAAAAGTCATCAAGGTGATGGAGGAGCTCGTCTGTGGTTTACATTCATTTATACATGACACTTCAACACTCCGATCATGTTCCTAACTGTACTCACACTTATCATTTTAACATCGCTCGATTTGTCTATACAATGCTGGACGCTGCCACGCTAGTTACATTTTCTTTTTGACTTAAAAGTGCAACATCTGTCCTCACAGCTGCTCCATGTCTCTCTGCCTTTCAGCTTCATAAATACTCACAGTGTAGAAGTAGTTCTTGGATAGATTTTTATAAGAAAGCAAACTTTACATACTGTATATCGGCAGCTGGACTTTCCTGACACCAGAATGTTCTGGGAAGTGAATTATGGATTATTTAAAAATCCCACGTTACCCTCCAGCACAGGGTTTGATTGCAGAATCTGCTGCTCTATCCAGGAGTGCTGACCGCTCACCGCCGCCAGAAACTGCAGGATCAGCTTCGTACTTTCTGTCTTTCCCGCTCCCGACTCACCACTGGAGCACAAACGTGATTCGTGTCAAAAGACATTTGCGGAATTTTAGCTGCACTGAATTTAAAATGACTAATGATTTCTTATTGTGCTGATTTGTGAAAACCCAAAATAAAGTAAACCTTGTGTTCCAAACTCTTGGGGTTTTGTTTACAACCATAATTTTGGACGAAGCATATGTCCAGTTTTTGACCATTAAATCATTAAAGCAGATGTGGGCCCGTATTGACTAAGCGTCTCAGAGTAGGAAATCACTCCTAAGTGTCCTAAAATTCTCAGAGTGACACCATTTTGGTCCTACTTTCAGGAGTAGGAGTAAGAGCTATTTATCAATATTTTAAAAATTCATAAACAGTGATGTCACACACAAAAAAAGAAGGCTTCATAAAGATCTTTCATGTCCCACTCTGAGCTGGGAATATGTTCAGGACTAAATGAACTTTGAGCACGATTCCTACGAACTTAGGGGGGCGTGGTCTAAGGGGTGGAATGACTTCACGGTGTATTGAACGTTATGATCGACGCTGTGAAATCAGTTAGACTCGATTCGCAGGGACGAGCGTCCTCCGCCCACCTGATGATGCAGCACTGGTTACGCTGGTTTCTCTGCATGTTGTAGTAGCAGCAGTCTGCGATGGCGAACACATGGGGGGGCAGCTCACCCAGGCGACGCCCGTGGTACAGACGCACCTGATCCCCGGTGTAGATGGGCAGCAGCTGATACGGGTTCACAGCCACCAGCACCGAGCCGATGTACGTCTGATCAACGAGAAACAGAAAACAGGCCAGAAGTTAATTACAGAAAGTGAAGCCTTGAATAGCCATACATTATAAAATCTCTAATCTTTTCGTAATGTGTTCAGAATAAAACAAAATACTGTTGGTCTCAGAATAGGAAAAAAGTCAAATAAAATTGTCGCTTTGGAGATTAAAATCATTCTGTGAAATACAATTGGTATAAAATCTACAGGCTGGGCCATTTCTATGGATCCACCTTAATAAAATGGGAACGGTTGGTGATATTAACGTCCTGTTTGTGGCACATTAGTATATGTGAGGGGGCAAACTTTTCAAGATGGGTGGTGACCATGGTGGCCATTTGGAAGTCGGCCATCTTGGATCCAACTTTTGTTTTTTTAATAAGAAGAGGGTCATGTGACACATCAGACTTATTGGGAATTTCACAAGAAAAACAATGGTGTGCTTGGTTTTAACGTAACTTTATTCTTTCATGAGTTATTTCCAAGTTTCTCTTTGTTCACAGCCATTGACATGTCGAAGAGGTTAACACGTGATGAGCGGATCGAAATTGTGTTGATATCTGGTGAACGCAGTAACCGGGTCATTGCAGCAGATTTCAATGCAAGACACCCTACGAGACCACCCATCTCCCATGCTACAGTTAGCAAACTGCTTGCTAAGTTTCGTGAAACTGGTCCAGTGTTGGATCTGCCAAAATGTGGACGCATGAAAACTGTCACTAATGGACAAACATCAGTGGCTGTCCTAGCTTCATTCAGCAAGAGCCCACAGCGTAGCACTCGCCGCATGTCACTGGAGAGTGGCGTTAGTCGAACATCCCTTCGGCAGATATTAGCTACTCACAAATGGCGCCCTTACAAACTCCAGCTACTGCAGCATCTCAACGAGGATGACCCAGATCGGCGCACACAACTTGCAGAATGGGCAAAAGAAAAATTGGAACAGGACCCTCAGTTCACGCAGAAGATTTTGTTCAGTGATGAGGCAAACTTTTATGTGAATGGTGAAGTTAACAAACAAAACCACCGCTACTGGTCTGACACTAACCCACATTAGATAGATCCCTCCAAGACTGTTGGAACAAAAAAAGTGATGGTATGGTGTGGTATATGGGGTACAAAGATAGTGGGGCCATTCTTCATCAATGGAAACCTCAAGGCCACTGGATATTTGAAATTGCTACATGATGATGTGCTTCCCTCTTTATGCACTGAAGCTGGCACGTTCCCTGAGTTTTTTCAGCAAGATGGTGCACCACCACATTATGGGTGTCAGGTCCGAGCATTCCTAGATGAACAGTTTCCTGAAAAGTGGATTGGTCGTTGTGGGCCAGTTGAATGGCCCCCAAGGTCTCCCGATCTGACCCCCTTAGACTTTTATCTTTGGGGTCATCTGAAGGCAATTGTCTATGGTGTGAAGATACGAGATGTGCAGCACCTGAAACTACGGATACTGGAAGCCTGTGCTGGCATTTCTCCTGCGGTGTTGCTATCAGTGTGTGAAGAGTGGGAGAAGAGGGTTGCATTGACAATCCATCACAATGGGCAGCACATTGAACACATTTTATAAGCGGTCAGAAACTTGTAAATAACTCATGAAGGAATAAAGTTACGTTAAAACCAAGCACACCATTGTTTTCCTTGTGAAATTCCCAATAGGTTTGATGTGTCACATGACCCACTTCCTATTGAACAAACAAAAGTTGGATCCAAGATGGCCGACTTCCAAATGGCCACCATGGTCACCACCCATCTTGAAAAGTTTGTCCCCTCACATATACTAATGTGCCACAAACAGGACGTTAATATCACCAACCATTCCCACTTTATTAAGGTGGATCCATAGAAATGGCCCACCCTGTATATAATAATATCAGTCTTAAAATAAAATGAGAATAAAATTAAAATACAATCGTTCTTTGGACTGGAATCAAACCTAAATACTCATCTTCAGAATAAAATCTGAATAAAATCAGTATTGAATAAAAATATGAAACCGTATTAATATAAAAATATTAACTAGTATTAATAATAAAAAAATTACATATATACAGTACAGAGCAAAAGTTTGGACACCCCTTCTCATTCAGCAAGTTTTCTTTCTTGTGTTCTTTTTTGTGTTCTTCAGCCCAAACGCGTCTCTTCTGCTTGTTGCCTGTCCTTAGCAGTGGTTTCCTAGCAGATCTTCTAGCATGAAGGCCTGATTCACACAGTCTCCTCTTAACAGTTGTTCTAGAGACGTGTCTGCTGCTAGAACTCTGTGTGCCATTGACCTGCTCTCTGATCTGAGCTGCTGCTAACCTGCGATTTCTGAGGCTGGTGACTCGGATGAACTTCTCCTCCGCAGCAGAGGCGACTCTCGGTCTTCCTTTCCTGGGCCGGTCCGCATGTCAGCCAGTTTCTTTGTAGCGCTTGATGCTTTTTGTGACTGCGCTCGGGGACACTTTCAAAGTTTTCCCAGTTTTTCCGACTGACTGACCTTCATTTCTTAAAGTAATGACGGCCCTCGTTTTTCTTCACTTAGCTGCTTTTTTCTTGCCATAATACAAATTCAACCTCTTTGAATGAGAAGGTGTGTCCAAACTTTTGCTCTGTACTGTACATACACTCCCAAACCACTTTTCTTAGATCCATTTTTCCAGAGCAAGCACTGAGTAAGATCAGGATTAAACACAAAGGATATAACTTCACTTTCTTTTTTTCTTAAATCAAACTTTACCATGTTTTTCAGGCGTATCTCATCTCAGAAGGTCACATTAAAGAACGTTCAGTGAAAACAAACAATCATCTAGTCTCTGCGTAACTGAGCAGCGCTGGATGAGCTGGAACGGTCAGGATCGTGCTTACGTAGATGATGTCGCGTCTGTGTCGGATCAGCAGGTTCCTGAGCACGCCCGCCTCGGTCAGGTCCCCCAGTCTGATCATATCGTCCACTCCCTCCACCGACGTGGGGTGCATGAGCCTGAGAGACGCCTGCTCGCTCTCGGACACACACCGCTCCTGAACGCAGCACAAACACCACGTTACTACTCACAGGTTGAAGCATTGCGGGAGAATGTGTGTGGAATCACTGATATGGCGACGTGTTTCGTGGCGGAGTGTCGATTTAACATGTACGCATGGAGTCTCCGGTGTCAGAGCTTACGAACAGTCAGAGATCGAGCTGTAACTTGATGTGTTCCGACATCTACAGGACAGAGGAGTTTCCACTCTGTGGTTTGTCTGTTTCACGTCAGGAGACGAGTGTTTATAGCCGCTGTACCATTGGTCTAATCCTTCTCTGTAGCGGGTCACGGGAAGCCCGGCGACTATCCCAGAGCACGAGGTGGGTTCACCCTGGACACCGACGCACACACAGTACAGGGAAAGTGGGAACGCCAATTAGCCTGATCGGCATGAGCCTGTCCCAGGAGACTTGGGGCACATGGCAGGGTACACCCTGGACAGGCTGCCAATCCATCGCAGGGCACAGACACACACACACACACACACACACACTCACTCATTCACACACTACGGGCAATTTGGGAACGCCAATTAGCCTGACCTACATGTCTTTGGACTGTGGGAGGAAACCGGAGAACCCGGAGGAAACCCACCGAGCACGGGGAGAACATGCGAACTCCATGCACACAGAGACGGGAATCGAACCCGAACCCGGACCCTGGCGGTGCAAGGCGACAGTGCTGACCACTGCACCACCGTGCCGCCTTCCTTCAATTTAATCAATAAAAAAAATTACGTTTATTGTCTAAACACTTAGAGTTTTGGGAAAATAATCAGCCTTCATGTCTTAGCATTTTCACATCACCTTATCCTTGATTATGTCTGAGCGAGACAGTAAAGCACACGCTGTATAATAAACAGAAAACACAGTACCGCTATAAACACACACACGCACACACACACACACACACACACACACAGTCACATCCATTCTCTATGACTCCTGAATCAGCAAATGTTCAAATCAAAACAAGCCAAATAAAATACATATTAAACTACAAATAAAATCTAACTAAAATAACACACACACACACACACACACACACACACACACACACACACACCCTTTATAAACAAAATATCACACAGTGTGTACAGTATAGTAAATATCCAGCTCATAAAACAGAGTCCAGCCATATGGCGCTCCGTATAACACACACCCGATGCAGAAACACTCAAGGAAGTAAAGCTCTAATAATAAAGTCATTTTATAGAACACACACACACACACACACACACACACACACACACACACACACACACACTTTATACTGGGGGGGTTGTTAAACAAAAAAGTACATATTATATTATTATAGGACACATTAGCCAAAAAACAACAAGACTTCTTTTACAAGACAGTGAATCGCGTCCCGTACGAAAGTCTAAAAGCAACCAGACGCCGGGACGGAAACTGTCCACAGTAACCATGGCAACCTGCTCACATTAACAGCAATATATTATTATTGGCTAACTTATTAAGGGAGACTGTGGAAGGTTGGAACAAAGCGCCACGAGACCTCACGCCATCACGCCACGACTTCATGTCCCAGCCCTCTTTTCTTTCCCTCCTTCTTCTTGCATCCTTTTCTTTCTTTCTTTCTTCCTTCTTCTCGTCCTCCTTTTTTCCTTTCGTCTTTTATTCATCCTCTTCTAACCTTTTCTCCTTTATTCTTTTCCTTTCTTCCTTCTTTGTTTCATTAGTCTTCTTCCCTTCTCTTCTTTTTTTTATTTTATTTTTCCTTTTTTTATTTCCTCATTATTTCCTTTTTCCTACCTTCCTTTCTTTAATCGCCTTTTTTCCTTTTATTTCATATTCTTTTCATCCACTTTCTTTTATTTTTCTAATCTTTTTCATTCTCTTCTTTATCGTTTTTCTTTCTGCAAAAGTTGTAAGCTCTAAAATTTCTTCTCGTCTTCCTTCTACCTTTTCTTGCTTCCCTTGTTTCCTTCCATCTTCCCCTGTTTTCCTGCTTCAGTCTTTCTTTCCTCTCTTTTTTCTTTTCTTCAACTTCTTCTCCATAATTCTTATCTCCTTTTTTTTTTTTTTTTGTCTTTTTTTGTCCTGTTACTAAGTTAATCATCACTAATTACAATTCGTCATCATTGAGCCTATTTTGGAAAGCAGAGTTCAGTTTCAGGAGTTTTTCCTGCAGTCGCCGCTGAACATCAACTCAATTTAAATGTCTTTAAATGAACTCAGAACCGCTGAGTGTAAAGATGTTTTGCAACCAGAGAACTGATAAGCGGTGAAACTTTGAGATTATTAGCGGGCCGCGCTCTTTGACCCACTGCGCGTACAAGCCTCTGATAGCGCAGTGTCATGGTGTGTCCTGTACGGACGAGTCACACGGCCTCACCTTCCCCTCGTCGTCCAGCAGATGCACCTGCCTGCCGTCCAGCGCCTTGACCCGAGCCCCGACCGGGACCCCGTGCCTGACGTCCACCCAGACGTGATCGCCCTAAAGACAAGCACGCTGTATGAGCACTGTGTGTACGGCGGAGACGTCCAACTCTTTATATGCAACCAACTGAAATTCAACTTTTTAAGACTTTTTCCAAGACTTTGTGATTTTTCTCAAAACTTTTCATTGTTGTCATTTTTATGTTGCAAATCCAGGTCACTCAAGTTGCAATATATCTTTCCATCTAGGATTACATTTGTTTTTTTTTGTTTGTTTGTTTTTTTCCAAAAGTTTATATGTAATAAAAAAATATTTTAAAACATAACCTGAAAGACAATAAAGTAATAAAACGTAAAAATGTTCAAAAATACTTATTTTCTACATATATGTCTTTTATTTCATGAGGTACTGACGCACAAACTGATTAGTAATTGTGGTTCTTCACCAGATTGTGAAGTGTTACGGTGGAAAAAAAAAGAAAAGAAAAACAAACCTGCCTCGCCAGACTTCAATAAATGTTGGTTAATGAATAAATAAACAAATAAATTGGACTTAAATAAAAGTTTTAAAAAGCTGTTAAGTTGTTAAACTCAACTTTTAAGCTATAAAAAAAAATTTACCAAAAAATTTTGGACATATATATATATATATATATATATATATATATATATATAAAATCAGTCATTTATTTTGTGCACTGAATTGATCGTTAAGTCGTTAATTTAAAAGGAACAAAAGAATCTCTTTATGAAATAATTTCCCCACTAAAGTTTATAACAAAATAAATTGTCACACAAATTGTCCTAAGGAAACTTTTATAATTTACTTTATGTCACAGAAATAATGAAATGCTTTTTCAGCTTTTTCCTCTTTACAATGTAAAGTTTTTAAAAAAATATATTTCAACTGTATACATTTTCATTCATTAAAAACGCCTAATCACATGTTCGGATATATTTACGTGACCTTGAGGTAAGAATATTCAGCTTTTTGTCCACAGAAAACAAACAACCAAACAAACAAATAACTAAATAAAAAGTTGCTCCAGTTTTGCTTTTTTTTTTTTTTTTTTTTTACAGACAAAAAGTCAAAAGCCTGGATTTGTTTTGAAAATCATTATTTTGTTCTTTTGAAAAGATTTTTATTTGAAAGTAAGAGACTTTATGACACTCGTGGCACTGCTATCTACACGCCACTACAGTGACAGGAGTTTAAAGTGTACCTTGCTCAGCACCACCATTGGGACGTCTCTCTCCGGACTCAAACTCGGACAAACTCGGCCGTGATTAATCAGTGAACGTTGATCGTTTACGTATTGAACTAACTCTAAAAACTACCGATGCTCTGCCGAGGTGCTCATTATTTCTCCGAGCGCGATCGTCCGTCTTCCCTCTACTCAACTCAACAACGTCCCTCGAGTGCCGGCACTTCCGAGAAGAAGCTGTAAGTGTCCAAGGTTGTCTCCACCTCAGGGACGAGACAGGAACGAGGAAGACGTCGGCGCTGATGTCAGGCGTAGACCTGATCACACGTGCTCCTCTTTATGGCACTTTGACTTTGCTCTTGCGTCCTGAAAAGCGTTTATCATCTCTCGGTTCATTAACGTCACGGTAAGTTTGATAATATATCCCAAGAGGAGGAGATCGTGGACGCGCAACCAAGCAGGTTCTAATAGGAACCCGAGAAAAACCACAGCGTTGAACGTGACTAACACAGAGACCTGAGGTGGCCCTTTGGACCCGGGAATACACCGAGCCTGGGGCGTTAACACGGTGCAATGAAGCTGTAAAGCTTATTCACAAGAGCTCTTACACACAGAGCCAAGGAGGATTTCACAATGGATCCTAAAGCTGGCTCCATCACAACACTCATGGGCTTTTACACTACAGCGGTTACTGTACGAAATATGAAATTAAATAAACCTGCTTGGTGAAATGAATTCATGTTTAAAAAAAAAAAAAAAAAAAAAAAAAACCCAACAGACGACAACAACAACAGTCCGGGTCCAAAGATGACGCCGCATCCCTCTTCCTTGTTATTTATCTCCGTGGTGACGGTATATACAGAGCGGTCAGCGCACGAGACGGCTTTCTGGAAGCC
Source organism: Clarias magur (assembly GCA_013621035.1). Lineage (NCBI taxonomy): Eukaryota > Metazoa > Chordata > Actinopteri > Siluriformes > Clariidae > Clarias > Clarias magur. The sequence goes on along the minus strand of QNUK01001605.1, from coordinate 9,033 downwards.
AATAAAACAGAAGGGACTCTGCAGCGATGATTTACATAAGAGCACATTAACAAGACGAGACACACCCCGAGATACGGCTCTTATCGACAAGCACTCGCTTCCTCCTCAAGATATGGAAGTTTATATAGTTCTTTAAAAAAAAGTCTTTAAAAAACACTTAAAAAACAAACAAACAAACAAATAAAAACGCTCTGTGAAATAATGACAATCCGGCAGTATAGTGAGGGAGTCAACGTTACTCCAGTGTTATGGTTCGTTTCGTTAGTCAGGTCTCCAGTCTGATTGGTTGATTGATTTTCGTCAACTCTAAACCCGACAGCTGCAAATCCCAGCAATAATCGATGCATTTGTTCTAATAATGCGACACCGTTTCTATAGTAACAGCCCAATCACAGGGATGCAAGGAGACGTGTACAATATATAATGTGCATGGAAGGAGTCTCCAGTGTTAGCACCAGAGGTACAGCTGTATACAGACATACAAGAAGTAAATACACCCTATGAGTGTCATATACAAATTATCATATAAATGTGTTTTATCGTAAAGTGTAGAAACTGTTCTGTTCAGGTTGAAATATTCCCGTCTTTAAATCTAGATATGATGCTTCTTAAGAATTTTTCTTTTTCTTTTTTTTTTTTTTTTCAGGAAAGCTCAGATTGTTGATCAGCCTTCAGGAGTTTGGACTCCTCGAAGACACCTACTGTACAATTTGAGTGAAAAGATTTGGACGCACATTCTAATTCAGTGTAACACAATTGGAATTAAGTAATTAACCAACAACACTATCAGTCAGTTGTTATTGTAAGACATGAAGGTCGCCTGTTCTGGATCGGTTCTCACAAGAACATATCGTGTCGAGTGTGTGTGTAAACCCCATCGAGCTCCATGATGAAACTGTCTCTCATGAAGACCTTCCCAGGAAAGCGAGACCAAAACTTACTGCTGCAGAGGAGACGTTCATTTAGAGTCACCAGCCTCAGAAATCACCAATCAACCTCAAGCAGCACCTCAGATTAGAGGCGTTATGAAGCTTTACAGAGCAGAAGGAGCAGATACTGTACATCATGTATTTTTATGCCATCAGTACTGTTTCACAGTGTAGAATCAAAATAAATAATAAATAAAATTCAGGAAATAGAGTGGAGTTAGTTGGGCGTCCAAACGTTGGATTGGTAGAGTCTTGAAATCGCAGTTTCTACGGCAGGGGGCCAAAAGTTTTGAGAATGATAACAATATTAGTCTTCATAAAGTCTGCTGCTTCAATGTGCTTGGATCTTTTTACATTCATATTTGTGTCATTCTCGAAACTTTTGGCACCCTGCTGTACAGTAACAGGAGAATTTTAGTTCATGTTGAATAAAAGAGTAAAATATCAGTATATTCTTAGAAGACCTGTTGAGGAGGACAACGCTCTCCTGCTATACCTGAGCCAGTTGCTGCTCTAAAGCCACAATAAACTGTTAAAAGCCAAACCTTGTTTGTTTGAAAATGTTATACACTTTCGTTTCCTCACACAACTATGAGTGTTTATTTACTTTAACTGAGTATTTGCCAAAGTCATGAGAGATTTTCTAGGAAAGCTGTGGTATATAAAGTTTGCGACGATTACCCACAATTCCACAGAGAAAAACCATTGGCTCAGTTGTGATCACGTGATGCTCGGTGTCAAAATAAGAAGCACATGCGTGATACATGATACGCGGTACTCGTAAACCAAGACTTGCTCGTTTTTCAAGTCAAAATGTATTAAAAAATTTTGTTTGTCTTGCGGAACACTCGCAAACCGCGTTAATCGCAATCCAAGATTTCACTGTAATTGTAAACATTTAGTCATATTTCAGTACATGAATGTAACGAGGAGTGTTTTATTCCCCATTATACCAGAGGTAGTGCTGGACGAGTGATTGGACGAGACGCATTGCACTGAGGAGAGAGCAACTACCTGATAAAACCCACATTCACACCCAGTCACAGAAGCACTGTCAGCAACAACACACATCTGATAACGTTATGTCGTCTCAAACAACACGCCGTCACTGCAGTAATCGCTTCTAAGTCATCATGAATTGCATTTGTGTTGTTTTACTTTTGGCCTCATGCGAGCTACAGAGCTAACTAGCTTCAAACACAAGGCTGAATCACAAATCTCTCTCTAACCCCTTGATCAAGGGCACTACTTTCCCTTGTAGGATTTTCCACCTACATAGTGCACTAGCTTTCCATTTAACACTATTTGGGATTCGACCTCAGAACCTGGAAGTTAATGGTGCTGTTATTTTTTTTTTTTGTGTGTAGTAAGTGGAAATGTAAAGTAAATCTGGTAAGTTTCTCAAAGTTAAGAGTTTCTTAACCCCTGTTAAATAGACTAACTGTCAGTCGCCAGCTCCGCTAGACGCAACAGGATTTGTGTGGGCGGAGCAAAATGACTGGTTAAAGAAACGAACCGTAATCTGTTGATAAAAAAAATTTTTTTACTACTCGGCTGCACCATCATGTCTACGACCACGTTGCAGCCGTGCTGATATTGAGTACAACAGCACGACCTTGAGTGTGATATCACTTAAACGTAATATTCCACACTCCTTCTTCGCAGATGCCCAGCACAGTGTGTTAATCATCATCCAGCCTCCATCAGGTTCAGGTGCTACTGCTGACTAGAGTTATATTGACATACAGCATCTGGCAGGCGGCCACCATCACATAACGTCCTCACGCTATAATAAACAGAGCAGGAGGTTCAGGAAAAACCAAAGCACTGGGGAAAGAAAGCCAAAGTGGCCACCGCATGGTGACAGAAAGTTCCTCTGGGTCCTAAAGCACATTGGTACGTCTGTGTGACGCTGATTTCACAGCTTTAATAATAATAATAAGAAGAAGAAGAAGAAGAAACACCACTTACACAACGCAAGCTTGTCAGTTTATTATATAATGCCAAAAAAAAAAAAAAAATCACATTTTTAACTAAAGATTTTCATACACGACTTGCATACGACGATGAATAAACACACACACACACACACACACACACACACCAATTGTTATTATTTTAAAACTCATATATATCTCATTACGTTTAGAATAAAGATGAGCTAAGGCAGAAAGACGATCACGACACTGCGCTCTCCGAGAACCGTCTCAGATCGCGAAACACATCAAAGACATCAAAGGGTTAAAAACAAAATGAAAAATGAAAAAAAAAAAAAAACGAGACGTTCACACACTATGTTTTCCATCCGTGAGCACACACACAGTAAACATAACAGTAAGGAGGCACACAGAAAGACGACTCCGCCTTGCACGCAATGCACTCTGGGAAAAATACAGCAAAGGATCAAATTCAAATAGTGATGCTTACTCTGTTGTTGTTGTTGCTGTTTTTTCAGCCTGGTCTCTGTGTAAAACAGCCATGTGATAAGGGAAGTCTTTACAGGACGGCTGTTCAGTAAATATTTAAAATACACAGTTTTATAATGCAAATAATTAAAAAGTGTCTAACTGAACAATAAGAAGTAGCTCTGGTTAATATATATATATTCGTTCTTGAAGGTTTATAACACATTACCAGCGGCCTTAGACTTCTATTACAAGGATTTATTAAAAATTTTTTTAATGACAAAAATGCAATTTAAAAATTTTGAAAAATACGTGCTCAATGTCACATATCCTAGATACTACAGAGATGAGGGAAAAGGAAAAAAAAAGAAAAGAAAGAAGAAAAAAAAAGCCAGAATATCATCAAGGTAAAATCATGAGGCTGGTGATTTTTAGCCCGACATTTAGAGGCTTTTCTTTACTTCTTTCCCCTACACATTTCTTTTCTACAATATACGCTACTGCTAGTGTAGAAGAGATGGTAGGAAATAATCGATTCAGTTACATATCGTGATTCTTTTGCGGGGCAAATCATCACTCTAAAATCCCCTTTTATTTATTTATTTTTTTAATTAACAAATTTTTATTTAGATATTTTAGTTTGCATGTAAAGTGGTAAAATGTTGCAGTTCATCTATAATCCCACAGGTGGTGCTCTAATCTAATTCAGGTTAGCACAGGGAATTAATTATTTGGCAACTTTGTTTAGAACTGTAACAAAATCAGGTTTTATTTTATTTTTCACATTTGCCACCTTTTGGTATCATGATAATATCATATCAGATCGTTTTCCTGGCGATTCAAATCCGCAACAATTACTGTCGATGCTTTGAAATTTTACCACCAGCCTTTTCAGGGAGTCGGCCTACTGTGTTCAGACATAAAATAAAACAAATCTAAACATTAAACTGATTGAATGAAAGTTTAAGCTTTGGAGGAAACTCTACTAAATATTTCCTTTTTAGAAATCACGATGGAACGAATCGTCTCACGAACATCTTCTGTAAAAATGAATCGACTTTTGAGTTTACACACCTTCATGCCGCGCCTGACTCTCGGCGGTTAATCATACAGCATGCTCCGTTAGCTTTAGCAGGTCATGAGCAACACAAGGCACCCAGACAGGGGATACAATTATTACTGGTTGTTACCTCTTACAGCACTTTGTGCTTCGTTTCTCACAGTGTCTGTCTGATAGAAGAACTTTACATAAACATCAGAGTAGATATAGAGGATATATATGTATATGTATATATATATATATAATATATATTGTATTGCGCAAGGAAGTATAGTTAGCAAAGACTGAGAACATACAGACAGTGCTGTGGACTGTTTTTGGTTTGTGTTTTCTTTTTTTTTTTCTCTCTCCATGCTCAAGCTGTCCCAAAATCTCATTCTCATGCTTAAAAAAAAAGAAAAAAAAAGTGCATCACGTTAACCGTGGCGTAAAAAGTACAAAACGGAACAGACTCGATTAGTTAAATGTAGGTACATCATTAACGGAGCCCCGCCCTTTTGACAGAACAGTCTAGTGTTACTTGTGTGAGATTTGAGACGCTCTAAATTTCAAGCTTCGTCGTCAAAGGTAGGACCGAGTCTGACTTCTATAACAACACAACAGATACGATATTTATATAGTGATAACTTTGTTACGTCGTTAAACACTGTTTTGTTTTTTTTTTCCTGTTCAAAGCATCATTAATACTTTTACACTTAACACTGTCACTTGCGCAAACGAGCAGCTGTTTGAATGATGTGTGATCTATATCTGTGCCAAATATATTCAGCAAAACTAAGGAGAAAGAGAGAAAGAAGGAAATGTACACAATGTCCCACTTCATCTAAACTGCAACGGTTGGACAAATCAGCAGCTCAGGACATCCTGTCTGGCCGGTTAGTTGTTTTTATTCCGGGGATACATATAATATGAATTTTGTGTCGCAAACCATTAATTTCTTTTGATGTTGCTACTGCAGGAACGAACATGTGACGCTGGGTGTTAAAGCATTTTTATGACTATGACTATGAACCCGAGTGTCCTGCTGACTGAACTCGACACTTCGGGATGAGGTGGAAGAACCTCCTCGATATTCGGACGTGACCGTTGGATCATCTGTATTAACACACTTACCTTACTAACGAGCCTTATATTACATTACAACCCGGATTATATTACCTTTAAATAACCTTAGCTACCACTCTTTGGCCTAGTGGCGCGTCCGCTGTCCTGCTAGGCGTCTGAACGAACCTGTGATTTGTCCACTCCTCGGCCGGTTTGCTAAAGAACCAAGACGAGACCTTTACATATAATAAACACTTCACACACCGTCTTAATCTGCTTTTGTTCAAGTCGTTCAGTGTCTGAAAATGACCAGGAAAAGTTCTAGAACGTATCTGAACGGCTTTCTTTCTCTCCTGGTTAGCGAGCAGCGGCCTCGGCTAGGAGGCGTGGCCTACAGTTAAACGGTTTTATGCGCGCACACTGCACCGTATTTGTGATAAAGAAGACATTGCGTTTCTTTCTTTCTGACGACTCTATTTAACATCTAATTTAAAAAAAAATGAGCTGTTTAATCATTTTTCTTCTGAATACAGAACTATTTTTCAGCATATTATTATCATGAACATATATATATATATATATATATATGGTGAAAATGTCTTCAAGTATTGTCCTGTAATATTTTTTTCTTACTGACTGAAGGTGTAACGAGACGTTAAACACTCGTGTTGGTTCTGAAATCTCTTTAACCGTCCTTTAGCGTGACTAATGTATGTATACTGCGTTGTGTGATTGTCCCTCGTGTGTGTGTGTGTGTGTGTGTGTGTGTGTGTGCATTCTGTAGTGGAGGTAAGGCTTTTTATACTACAAACGTTAATGCTAACACCCCCCCCCCCCTGCGGGACGTGACGCGAAGACGAGAGAGAAGTTTTCTCCCAAGTTTTAACGGGTTTCCTGCGTGATATTTTTTCCCCTCCGGTTCGTTCCGGACCTCCCGCGGTGAAGCGACTCCGACTCCTTGCGTCACGCTCTGTCTTTGCGTTTGTGGAGCTTGTGGAGCTTCTTGGTGCTGCTGTTCTTGTTGAGGAGTTTGAGGACTCGCTCTCTGTGGTCCAGCACCTTCATCATGGCCTCGCGAGCCTCCGTGATCTGATCCATCACCAGCTTGCAGCGCTGCATGTTACCCTGCAGAGAGAGAGGGGAAAAAAAAAGTGTCGCAATCTTCGAAAAACTATTAAACTTCTCTACGTTAGTTGCTAGTCACAATTTCCGTCTGGAGGTTACGCCTGGTTACCACGGTTTCCCAGGAGGACCTGTCAGGTGTTACTGCGTTATCGGGGTCAAGCTGATTTAAGGTGCTCACCTGTACGAGTTCACTGATGCGGTGCAGATCGTCGTCTGCCGAGGCTTTTTTCTTGGGGACGAGGCCCTCCTGCAGACTCGTTAACCGGCTGTAGACGTCATGCTCCAGGTTCGTCTAGAAGACACAAGATACCACACAGTTACACCAAACAGCTTATTAGAAAACACGTCCCCTTACCGGTAACGACGACAGATTACATCATCGCGATACTTCTGTGCCGATTTGATTCGATTCTTTTAGGGTCGCGATGTTCCAAATATCCTGATTGCATGATGGCAGTGTGGGGAAAGGGGACAGAGATTCAGTCAGGTGGATTGGTGTGCTTTATACTGTACTGTATATTCGTGTCAAAGGTGTACAAGACCTCTCTTTGTCGGACTTAAAAACAAATCCGACTTACGAACGCTCCCGGACCAGAACTCGCTCGTAAGTCAGGGACGACCTCTGTTGAATCAAAATGACGCTTTCACAGATCCAACGATATTATTCAATGTAAGAAGTGAAGATTAAGACTCTTAATAATCTAACCTCAGGGTGGACTCACACGACTGATCTGTACTGTGCCTGAGCTGGTGGTTTGACCCTGAATGTCCAGACCGATTGACACATGTGTTCGCTCTTTACGTCATCAAGTCGAAATGATCAGTTACTGGACCTGCATGAAGCGTTGGGCTCGGGAACCCAGTTTACACTTTATAATACATTTATTATTAGGAATCTTGATAAAATGAAGATTTGGTCTATGAAAAGTCCTCTATTCCTCTATTCTTAATCGTTACTTCCTCAAATTCTTTTCCCTTTTCTTGCTTTTGACCCCTGACTGGAATTTATTTTATTTTCACATTTCCATCTGCTATATCAGATGTCAGCGCTGCGTTGTGACAGAGGGAGTTTCTCACCAGCTGCACCAGCTGAGCAGCACACAGGTGGATCTTCCAGCCCTGCGCTCGACACACAACCCCCTTCTGATTGGCCACGTCCTGCAGGCTGCCCTTCTTGTCCTCTGTGAAACAATGACAAAACGTTTCGTTAGGACGCTTGCAATCCGTCCAGTTCCTTTTTAAAATTTTTTTTTTATACAGATCTGCAGTGGGCTGTGACCTTTGACCCGGACGTCGGTGTATCTCTGGAAGTGATGGTAAGCGGCTTTCCAGGGGTTCCGGTAATGACGGAGGAGAGTGACCGGGGGACGGATTCGGACAGGGACGTACCGCACGCCCTCCTCATCTACACACGCACAAAAAAATAAAAAAAACAGCAACCTTTTTTCACAATAATTCCTGGTTAACAGAAATACCCGCAAGTATACGTTAGATGAAGCGCCAAATAATTCAGAGAGATATTATATTATAATTATTATACATATTCATGCTGCCAGTGTACAATGACGCACCGATGTACTCTTTAGGAGGCGATTTGCGCTTCTCAGGTCGCTGACTGACGGGTTTGGCGGGCGGTTTCTCCTCGTCTGTGCTGTTGGTCTCCATCATCTCGGTCTCCTCGGTGGAAATGACGTGCTGCTGCTTTCGGGGCTTTTTTCTCGGCGAAGCTCCGGGCACGAGATCCGCAGGTGGCACTGACAGGGACGGAGCGCCACCAGGTGGCGCTGGAGCTCCTGATGAAGCAGACGGGTTTGTACGTCATGCTGGGAATTTCAGTTAAGAATTCCACATGTATCGTTGTACAATCAATATAAGCAGACTACCTGGTTTAGAAGTGTCCATGGGCGACGCCTCCTGCTTGATCTCTGGAAGGGCGGAGCTAACGGCACATGCTGCAGTACTACTGGATGCTGGGTGAGAGGGCGGCGCCACCACGTTGGCCATTGAAGGGATGGGTGGAGTCACCGCCATGGCGGCAGGGACAGGCTGTGAAGTAGGCGTGACCGAAGCCAGGAGGGCGGAGACAGGCTGGGCAGGGACTTGAGATGGAGGCGGGGCTGCACTCTGATCGCCGCTTTGTCCAGAGATGGCGTCCGCTGCGGTACTGAGGGGAGGAGCCAAACCCATGAGGATGTCCGGTTTGGGTTTCACACTGTAACAGAGAACAGGACAGTTACAGATTTCAGCTCGAGATCATTTTTATTAAAATTATTGTTGACAATTAATGACAGAAGAAAAAAAAAAAAAAGCTGCATTACAAAAAAAAAACTAGGAGGAAAGACTTGTACAATGTAAACCTTTTCACTGTAGAGTTTGAATGTTGTCCCCATGTTTGGTTTCATCCCACAGTCCTTAGTGTGAGTGTGTGAGTGAGTGTGTGTGTGTGTACTAGCAGGGTGTATCCTACATG